>MU130831.1:40247-106178 GCA_015039435.1 Imleria badia
GAAGGCATGTTGTGCATTGGACAAGGGGAGAGTGAGAGTGTTAGATCCCCTGTTATGTGTTATGTTGCTAATGTTAGCAACCAGGTGGCATGACCCCTGTTATGCCCCCAAAGTTAGCAATCAACATCCCTGTTATGTCATTATTTTAGGCAATGCAACCACCCTAGTGTTATGTGTTACGGTTGCCTCCATACAGACGCCTACAGTATAGGGAGTGAATATACACTCTTGGTTGCAACCAGTCTAAACCAGTTTATAAACATTGTATAATTCCACTGCCCTCCAGGCAATCCTGGACCCACATTTGTGCTCTTGTCCAAGCCCCTTTCTTGAGTCTTTGCTGTGTTGTATTATGTAATCATCTCAGGAGCATATGACAGAACTCAAATCGGACTGGCATTTCTTATTATGGTTCAGGAATGGCCACAAATTTTGAATGACAGACCTGGACCTGAATGGTCCAGGAATCAAGTACATGGCAAGTAATCTAATGTACTGTAATCATAATTAACCATAATATTTAAAATATTTATCTGAATGAGATGAATGGATATCAAACACACAGAGTGGATATTCTGGAGTGTGTGTAATGAATGACAGCAGTGCTCACAAAAAAGACACAGATTTAACTAACCTATCACAAGCTTGACAGGTGACCTTTATGTACATGACAATTCTTATCTTGACAATCCTTAGTCAACATGGGTAATGGCATTGATATCCCCCATCATGAAGTCTTTGGCTTAGATGCACAGCTAGAGACCCAGACCATTCAGGTCCAGGAATACAGTAGATAGATTAAAGAAATGCTTTTAAGCTACTCACTCTGTCTTTTCCAATTGAGACTCTAATGCTGGTGGGGATGTAGAATATTGTTAAAAAGAGATAATCAATCTATTAAATAACAAGGATTCATCAACCACTATTTGTATCTAGTTATGCCAATTCTTTTGAATTGATGCATAATGCAATAACTCAGAATTGCTGATACTTGGAATCAGCTCCTCTAAAGCAAGGTCAAAGTCTTCTCCCTTAACCACTAGCTGTAAGTCTGCATTTGATTTCATCTCAGTAATGAAGAACTGAGGTGAAATAGGATGCTGTTGATAATTGGAGAGAGCATTTAGTTCAGCTACAAAGTAAGGAAATTAATTCATTGAAGCTATAAGCTATAAAAATCTCATTACCTCTTTCATTTTCAAGCTCTGCCACTTTGCATGAAAGTGCATGAAGTAGTGCATCAGCACACAATGCATAGAAGTCTGCACCAGTGTAGTTAAAGGGGCAATGAGCAATGATTGAAGAAAGCTTGAGACCAGGATGTAAGCTAAACTTTCGAGTTAGAGCGTTGAGAATATCAAGCTGTGCTTCATGGGTTTCACAAACACCAAGATAAAGCATCTTGTCAAATCTATATGATGAAAATTAGTGAGAATTTGGAATCAAAGAACAAACATACCGCCCAGGACGTAACAGTGCAGGATCCAACAAGTCTGGACGATTGGTAGCCCCAATCACAAATATGTCCATGCCTCCCATACTCATTCCATCAAGCTCAGCTAAGAGCTGGCTTACAATGCGATCCATAACTCCACCAGAATCTCCTTGATTACCCCTTTTTGGAGCTATTGAATCTAGCTCATCAAAGAAGATAACACAAGGATTGGCATCCCTTGCTCTTTGAAAAACCCTTCGAACATTGGCCTCAGATTCACCAATGTACATGTTGAGTAATTCTGGCCCTTTCACTGAGAAAAAGTTTAGAGAACAGGAAGTTGCCACTGCTTTTGCAAGTAGAGTTTTCCCAGTTCCTGGAGGACCATATAGCAAAATACCTATAACAACTCATCATCAATAGAAATTTCATTTTAAGTGAACAAAAATGACCTGATCTCTTTTTCAGCCCTTCTTGAAACAATTCAGGGTGATCCAATGGTAATTGCACTGTATCAAGGATTTCATCCTTTACTGGACCTAACCCCCCAACATCTTCCCAGAGGACTGTTGGAATACTAGGTGCACCTATGCTTTGAGCAAAGGTTGTTCTAGCCTTGAACAAAGCAGTATCAAAGTGCTTGGTAGATATAACTGGCTTAGTGACCAACTGCTGTATATCAGAGCTACATCCAATTAATACAGAGCAAATTATTGACTAAAACACCTTAACTTACTTCATCACAGCACAAAGACGAGACTTGGTAACTAGATTAGCCAGGTCTGAGGCAACCAATGCTGCAGACTGCTTGGCTAGGGCAACAATAGAGACATCTGGAGCAAGGAGTCCACCTTGAACATCCACCTGCTCAAAGAGCAGGTTGAAACGCTCTTCCTCACTCAGTGCCTGAACACCTCATGTAAGAATATATATAACACTGAAGTCAGCTCCTACCTTGATCTCTATCTCATTACTAAATGAGATGCTTTCAGGTATTTTACCCTGCTCAACTATTCCTAGAAAAATGCACTGCAGCCCCTGAGCCTTGTTTGCATCATCAATACACTGCTGTAATGTTTGAAGAATAGATGGCCCTAAAATGCAAGTAGTGTAAACAAAAAAATACAAAGCAAAATATGTGAAAATAAACCTTTGCCATCTACAGTGGTCACTGCATGGCTCAATACATCAGCATGCCGAAGTACAACCAAACATGGTGAACAAGATATGGCGTTTTCCACTTGTTCTCGTACTGAAGCCTCAGTTTTGGCAGTTGTATCCGATAGAACATTGAAACAGTTGATCTGCAGAATTATCATCAATGCAGTCCCAGATGGACAGCCGACTGCTGACCTCTACATGATGCACCTGCAGATGACGGGCAATACGCACCGCCACTGAGAATTTGCCCGTTCCCCTTGATCCTGTGATAAAAACTGTAGACCGCACACCCAAGCTTGCTGCTTCTTCAAGCGACATGGCATTCGACAACTGAGCAATCTGGTGAGAGATTCCAGGCACTGCTGGCAATGCCACCCGCACATGACCTGAGAGCGCAAGTTAACATGGGATAAAGTAAAAATGATGACACCAAACCAAGTTCGTAATAATCATATATATCCGGAATCCTAACTTGCTCAACTCCAACTTGTATAATTCTCGTCACATTGGAATCGACGAAGCAGCCAACGGGGAGGTAGGGAAAAGGTTGCCCATCTGCCTGGACAGTGACAGAATCACAATCCACATTCCGAACAACAAAATAGACGGGAACATCTGAGTGGTTGTGCGTGACACTCCCTGTGAAATCGCCAGGGCGTAAGGCGCGACGAGGATCCAGCTCAAGGTCGACGTCGATCCGCAATGGGATGATATCCTCGCATTTGACCAAACGTTTTGACGTGCCGAAGTATTCGTGTAAAGCATCCATAAGCAGTGGTTCATAGCAGCGACGGATAGAGAATGGCGAAGCTACCCTTGCCAACTCAATGCTCCTGGCTGTTGGAACACCAGGATCTCGCGTTCCATATGCAGACACGCGAATGACGATTTGATGACGACCGCGTGGGCATAAGTTGTGGAGAAGCATGGGTGATACCATAGCAGACTGCCTGCACGAATTGCTGAAGCCTTCATCAATGGCGCCAATACGCACTAGACGAGACGTCGAAGAGTCAATTGGTGAAGCCAGAACCTTTGTTGCCAAGGGTTAGATTGAACGCGGAAACATGAGTGAATGAAAAAGACGTACCCAATCACCATTTAGTACTCCAAGTGGTCGCAAGTTACTTGCACATATATAGACAGTTACTTGATCCAGATCAGCGTCGATGGGCGATTGCAGCGCTTTGACAGAGAATACGGCCCCTGGAAGCGTAACTATATCAGACATGAGGTAGACGCGTAACAACGTTGCTGAATCCTCACCGCCTTCATTTGCCTGGGACAAGGGTTCCGGAGAAGGTAATATAGTAGACATGAGAAATGACTCGTTAATTTCCAAGTTCTCGTTCCTAAATGGGCTGTCCGCATTATGTGATACTTCGTTCGACTCATCGGATGAGATCACTATGAATCGCGTCGATCCCCGCTGTGCGATACCTTGCTTGTGAGGCAATGCGAGGCCGACCGTGTATTTGAAGAGCGACGAAGGAGACTGGAACGATGGCTCGCATGTAGAAAAAAAACTCGGGGGTATGAAGACGTCCTCGCCATCTCGGATGATGACATGGGATTCGAAGAACCAATTCTCGAACACTGTTCCATGAACGGAAGCGGCTAAGTAGGCACCCTCGTGTTTTGCAGCCAAAACGACCTCCGTCAGGGTGATGTTTTCTACCGTAGACAGAAGGACGGATTTGAAGGATCCGTCCAAACCCAACTGCAGAGGTTGAAAAATGGTCGGATAACTGACTAGCCAAGTTGGAGGGATAGCGATCTCGGAAACCTTCACTACGATGAATAACGGGAAGCGGAGGTGTAGAACAATGCGCACCGTAGGATCATGGATAGCCCAGCAGATCAGATCACCGATATGATCAGGGCGCGAGCTGGTTGGGTACTGGCGCTTCGATTTTATGGACACGACTCTGCGTGATTCAGCTGAGAAACAAAGCGCGTCCCAAATATCTTGAGAGACAAGAACAGCATCTCCGCCTGCAGCTTCGGCCGTATTCTGGACCAAAAAGTTGGCCTCCGCTGTCGGAACGTGGCGGAAGAAAAGGCTCATGTCAGAGTAGATGTGAGTGTTGCGAGAGTAAAAACAGTGAGGGTTGCAGCGATTATATAATCAAACTTTCTTGAGTACCGTCACCATGAATCGATGGGTCACGCGAGGATTCGGTCGCGGTCGTGGAGGTAGCCGCGGTGGCTTCCAGCAGCGCGACGCCGGTCCGCCAGACACTGTGCTGGGTACTTTCCAACATCTGTTCGACCCCGCCCTTCTCATCCACCTTTGGCAGAAATAGGTTCGTTTATGCACGCCGTTGAGGATGAGATGCTCTGTGTCTCTCTCGTTTCGGATAAAGTGCCTTATTTCAATGCTCCCATCTACCTCCAAAACAAATCTGTCATCGGAAAAGTCGACGAGATCCTTGGTCCGATAAACGAGGTGTATTTCTCAGTAAAAATGGGCGAGGGCATGGTAGCAACCAGTTTTAAAAAAGGAGATAAGGTCTACATTGGAAATGACAAACTCCTACCCATCGAACGATTCCTTCCTAAACCGAAAGCGACAGGTAGACTCTTCCATCTCCCTTCAAACGTACAGAGAACTAATGTGCGTATTTCGTTGCCCAGGAATTCAGAGTATGTCTCGATGACTTCCCGTAACCTCTATTGGCTGAGATATTTCCAGAACGCGCCCGTGGCAGCGCGCGCGGTAATCCACGCGGTCGAGTGGGTTCAGGTGGTCGTGGACTGGGGCGAGGTGGTAGCAGAGGCGGTAGAGGTGGTAGAGGTAGTGATCGTGGCGGGTTTAGGGGTAGTTTTGGTGGCCGTGGCGTCAACCGAGGAGGACGTGGTTCTTGATCTATCGTTCTTAGTTACCCTTGAAAGCAATGTGTTATCCAGTCTGTTGGTGGTACCAGAGATACCGATTTATGTCAGCTCAAACTTACATAAAGAAACGTGATTATTCGGAATGCCGTCGTTTCGACTGCAGCGCAACGCACAAGTTGTACATACTCGGCTTGCCACTTTACACCAGCATATCTAATGTCTTCCTTGGCGTTTTGGAAGCCTGGGACGGCAACACCAGGGAGTAGTCTTGATAGGCTGACTCAGGAACAAGGAAGTGTAATCCCATCTGCGCCGTCAGACCACTCCCTGCCACTTCAAGCCCAACGTGAACGCCTCCCCATTGCAAAATACCGTGGGTGTAACATTGCATGTTTTTTGAAAGTTTCTCAAGAGCCTGCTCCTTTCAGACGACAAGCTCCTATACTGCATCGAACTGTATCCAGTCACTATTGTAGTCGGGCAAACTGGCTCAGGAAAAACTACGCGTACGTAAGATATATTATACAGTCGCACTAACTTAATTCTCTGAAGAACTTCCTCAGTATCTGCTGGAAGCTGGATGGGCTGCTGAAGGCAATGTGATAGCCTGCACGCAACCCCGAAGGGTTGCTGCAACTTCAGTCGCTGCTCGTGTGGCTGCTGAAGTGGGAACGGTCCTTGGAGAAGAGGTGAGATGGAAACATCGACATATATAAGTGCTCATAGATATCAGGTTGGTTATACCATCCGATTTGAGGACGTGAGCGATAAAGATAAGACCCGGATTCGCTACATGACGGACGGAATGCTCTTCCGAGAAACCCTCCTCGACCCATTATTGTCACGTTATAGTGTTATTATGGCAAGGATGCGATGGGTTTGATCGTTTCGTCTCTAATACACTCTCCCACAGATTGACGAAGCCCACGAGCGAAGTCTTTACACTGATTTGTTACTTGGAGTCCTGAAAAAGTCTAAGCACTCCATACAACCTGCTTACCGTTGCTGAAATGATATATGGTAGGATCAGACGTAAACGGCCTACCCTTCGTATAATTGTTTCCTCCGCCACACTTGACGCCATGTCCTTCCATGACTATTTTTGCTCAGGGACGTCACCGCGAGAGGCCACTATCATCAGCTTAGAGGGAAGGATGTACCCAGTAGAAGTTGCCTATCTGGAAGAGCCCACCACTGACTATATCAAGATGGCTGTCGAGGTGACCTGGAAAATTAATCTGCAGGTGCGTTTGGTAGTTCTTGTGCGCGGGCTTTAACTTAACCGAGGGAAATGAAAGCATGTGACTGGCGATATTCTCGTATTTCTGACAGGTCGGGAAGATATTGAGCGATTTCTGGAGGCGATAACAGAACTCATACCTACGTGCGGAGCCAACGTGTCATCCAGAGTTGACTGGAGCTGACAGTCCTTCTTACTCAGCCTGCCTTGTGGTTCCCCGCAGATTATTCCCCTGGCGCTGCACTCGGGTTTGAGTATAGAAGAACAGCTTAGAGTGTTTAGTCGTGCGCACCCAAATTCCCGTAAGGTCGTTGCCGCAACCAACATTGCCGAAGTGTGTTCATTCTTCGAGTCTGTAGCTGAAGTGCAACCTTTCACACCTTTCACTAGGCAAGTGTTACGATTGATGGAGTGAAATTTGTTGTAGATTGTGGCTTTGTCAAGGTAGGTTCCGTCTGTTCAAGATAAATGTCTCGGTCAACCTCGTATTAGATAAGGTCTTACAACCCGTCATATCGCCTCTTTTCTCTGTCTACCGTCCCTATTTCTCTGGCATCAGCTACTCAGAGAGCTGGTCGCGCTGGTCGCACATCACCCGGTATCTGCTATAGGCTATATCCCGAATCTTGCCTAGCATCTCTTCCAGCGACCACTTCCCCAGAGGTCACTCGTACAGACATGACCACACCAATCCTCCAACTCAAGTCGCTTGGGATCGACGACCTGATGAAATTTGAATGGATTTCCGTCCCACCTGCTGAAGGTATCGTGCGTGCACTGGAAGCTCTTGTTGCAGCTGGGATGGTCGGAGAGGATGGTCGACTGACTGTCATGGGCCAGCAAGTTGCAGAGTGTCCTATCGAACTTCGTATTGCCCGTATGGTAAAACCTGATCCTACTTGTTTGGCCACATCTCAACTCTTGGTTCAGTTGTTTAGTTCCAAAGAATTTTCTTGCGGGGAAGAGATTTTGACGATCGCGGCGATGATCTCCGTTCAGGTGTGTAGGTACCTCCCGTCGAGTCTACTTGGTGACCATATAGGATACAGGATGTGTTTGTTATACCAGACGGGACACCAGGCGCGCTCGCTGAACTCGAAAGGCGGAAATTTACTGCTGAGGAAGGGGTAAGCATCTGCGAAATTCCTATTTATCAATTGTGCTGACTACATGCGAAGGATCATCTGACACTTTTAAATGGTGTGCAATTAGTCAGTGCGTGCTGCAGGGGTACTTATGGATGACAGCGTATAATGCATTCACAAGATATGGCCGCTCATCATCCTGGTGCAAGGCCCATGCACTAAACTTTCGGGCGGTATCTAGAGCAGTGTCCATTCGTTCGCAACTCAGCAAGTACATGATGCGCTTTGATCTCCCGAGGCAGAGTTGTGAGGGGGATGCTAAACGGCTGCGACAGTGCCTTGTAAGTGGATACTGGCAAAATGCAGCCCGATGGATGGCAGACGGCACATATCGCTCGGTTCAAAATGACCAAGTAAGTTGGGGTTGCTTATCAACTGTTATGGATTTCTTACTTCCCGAAGATTCTACATGTTCATCCGATGTCCGTGCTATTTACCCGGAAGCCCCAGACTGGGTGGGTGGTCTTTCACGAGCTGGAAGAGACTAAAAAACCTCAGTAAGACATTTTGTGGAATAAATCGGTTAGTCTGTTGATCAGTGACCCAACGCAGGATCAAAGTGATCACGGAAATTGAGCCCGACTGGTAATGAAAAGCGTAATCGACATTCCAATTCGGCAACCTGACTTGCAATTTACAGGCTCCTTGAATATGGTCACAAATACCAAAATAAACGTGCACGATGATAATCTGAAGAAATTGTGCTGCATTGAACGTCAACCCCTACTTCTACGGTACTTCAAGTTGGCTCGATGTCTCGTATTATTTTATAGGCCAACTACGCTGCTGAATCACGGCTTTGCAATTGGTATCAGCTCTAAGTTACGGTATACCCACGTGAGATACTTAGCCAAATAAAAACAATGTGTACAACGTTTCGCTACTGCAGACTTGGAGTCGGACTCGTCGGAAATGGGTGCCAGCCAGTCCACACCTGACAAACGTCCGAAAGTTTTCCATCCAGAAACGTCAATAGAGGTATGCCGTTTTCCTTCAACAGCGCTGATAGACAACTCACATGTCCAGATTTCACCGGATGTGGTGAACAACCTCTCTGCGCGCCTTGCATCTGAGGAGACAATGCCCGAACGACAATTTGCGATAGATTCTAAGATACGGGAAAGAATACAGCGCGAGATAACATCTTTGCACGCTGAGGAGGAGACTGTCCAACTTGAAATCCATCGTGCTTTGGAGAAGGAGAACCTGGACCGGGAAATGAGTATGGTCGAAGACGGCAGTGCCCACGGTGGTCTGAAAACCGGGGTCGCGCTAATTGGTGACTTGGAGGAAATTAGGGAGAAGGTTGATAGGTTCCAAACACGACGCCAACTAGGTGATTTTCCTTCTGTGAAGGAGACGGGTGAAGCAATTGCGTCATGCTACAAGTACGTATGATATTTTTCATTGGGTTTTCAGACTAAAGACAATTAGAATGAATTTAACAACACCTCTGGAATGCTGGAGGGAAGTTGCTCGCTTCAAAGATGCTGTGGCAGATGCTGAAACTGTGAGGGAATCTCTCGAACCTGTCACTTTAGCCTAAGTCACATTGTTTGCAGCGATACCTCGCCTCGTTGCGATGATCATTCTGATTCATCAACCGTAGAGTTGACACCATGACTTTGCCAGCGGATGGTTCCGTTATTAAAGGCATCCAAGGTAATATACATAGAAAGCTGTACACGACGGCAGGTTGCCACTGTTCAGTGAATGTCGTACGTACGGAACTGCAATGTGTAAACCACTTCAGCTACTATCACATGCACGAATCTCCCACCAGCCCATCTGCGAATGGCCTGGGGCTCCATCGAAAACATATCTCGTGGGCAACGACTATTCAAGATACACCCGGGTTGTGGAGTGATTGCGCCCGCCAACTACTGCGCATGTGCATCTCATCACGAGGATGTACCGCCTTAATGATCCTTATCCAAGCATGCTATTATTTTTGTGAAGACGCCTGCTAAATTAATTTCACAAGGTACATAAAAGCATCGCCTTCCCGCATTAGGGAGTGAGCGGTTTGAAGTCGGACAATCAAGTGATTGCCGAGCTCGGCAACCTAGGTTCGTTTTACCGCCCGGCTTTATTTGCAACAAATCCCATACTGCTTCTCCTCCCCGTTTCTTCGTTCCTTCATCGATATCAAAGGTCGCTCTGTCATCCTGCTCTCTGATACCCACTTCGTATTTTTTTCTTTTGCACCTCTGTTCGTATCTGGAACCTAATCACTTCTGACGGCTGTCTTTGACTCATCTTCATCTTAACCCTTAATTAACCGACCTTCCCCGGTCGATAAACTGACGCCGAGTCACCGTAACGTTGATAACCGTGCTCACCCAGAGTTTTTGGGCCAAGAACATAATGCAGGCCCCTGCAGAGGTTGCAGATATACAATCCTCAAAATTGGCGTACGTTGTGAGCCCATTATGCCCTCCCGTCAACCTACCTACAGTCCACACAGCTCTAAAGCACCCGTCATAAGGAACCCTAGGGCTTGCACTGTATGCCGCGCAGCTAAAGTGGGTTCCTCGAGCTATCGTCCGCATTCTCTGGTTCACTGCCAGTCAGATGAAGTGTGTTGGGGCTGAAGATGGCCAAAAGCCGTGCCAAAGGTGTAAGAGGACTAATGTCGAGTATGTAGGCAATAATATGATTCCACTTGATGGTCGTTACATCTTGCAACTCTCCAGATGCATTTTCGAGAAACATCGCCGCGGCCGCAAACCTGGGTCAAAGTATGATGAAATCACATTGACCTGGGTACCTTTGATCCTTCTAATGCGTCTTCCTCCAGATTATCAGAGGCATCGAAGATGCTCCGACGGCTCGAGAAAGGGTTAAACACCGCAAAACTCAAGCAGGCGAATGAGACATCCATCTCATCTGTTTTCCCTGCTGTCGACTCCCAATCTTCACAGGTAGAAACGCAATTCGGTACCATGATCCGACCAATGGACCAATATAGCACCTCAGGTAATGATTCAAGCTAGCTTATTCGTACTCGACTTATATTATTTTTTTTGCGCGCACGGCGTTTAGCGTCTGGAAATCGACCCTCGGACGGTGACGAAGAAGAAGACCGTAGTGACGAAAAATTCCCCGCAAAACTCATCCGCAGAGAAAATTCATTTTTCCGAACCATTCTGAACCCTGAACCCAAATCACCTTATCCTATGGCACCCCAGACCACACGGTGCGATCTGGATAGCCTTCAACTGGTACGACCCGCCCCACTCCCAGCTGGATTTCAAGATCCGATCACAGCTGGCCTTATATCAGAGGACAAGGCCAAGATGCTCTTCGATGCCATCTTTTTACGCCTCAATCCATTTATCAATTTATTCGATCCCCAGTTGCACTCAGTCAATTATGTGCGCTCGAAATGTCCCCTTTTATTTACCACGCTCATCGCCGCTGGTTGTAAATTTTTTGAGCCAAGCCTTTATAAGGAGTGCCTTCACCTCGCACATGAATTAGCTGTCCGTGCGTTCGCTGAAGGGTGGAAACGAGTCGAAGTGGTCCAAGCCTTTGCATGTTTAACGTACTGGAAAGAGCAAGATGATAACGTACGTGGAATTGTCTCGGCCTCACCCAAGTATCTTCCTGACATGCTCTTAGCGTACATGGATGTACATTGGATATGTGAGTGCGAAAGGCTTTTGGAATTTCTCTCCGATTACTGACACGATCGATAGGCTTGCAGGATGGCTGTGGAAATTGGTCTAAATCGTTTTTTGGCGAAGTCACCTACGAACGAATCGGAATTCCAGCTACTTGAGCGACGTAATCGCGAGAGAACTTACCTTGTACTATTTGTTCACGATCGGAGCCTCAGCATGCAAACTGGGCGCCACTGGATGCTTCCTGAGGTAGCTAACATAAACTTGGATAATCCTTCAGTATCTATCTCACTTACTTGGATGTAGGACGACTTTATCAGACACGCGGACACTTGGCATGAACGAGGTGGTACTCCAATACGATGCGAGGACGTTATTGTCGCCGCATTCATACAATTACGGAGAATTGCAGTGAGTATAATTCGTCGACCTCCGCATTAGGGGACCAATATATGTCATCTAGGCGGAGACCACCGATATGCTACACACTAACCGAAGCCTGGTTGACGGCGGCAGTGGTCAGATCAACATTGACATGGCACTCAAAAATGCAAATGCTAAGTTATCACAGTGGACAACAAAATGGGAGCATGAGATGCGGAGAGGTGAGAGACAGCATTTACTGCGATTAACTTTGTTGATCGTTTCAGCAGCAAATGGGGAATCGTTTCATTTCTCATTTCTCAATTTTTTCTGCTTGTATTCAAGCTTGTTCTTGAACAGTTTTGGTGTGCAAGCTGACGCCGCTCCAGCGAGTAGTCTTCTTGCCGTTATTGTTGTCTTGTCATGACGACATTTTAGGAAAACCGGACGAATAGTCACCTGCGTGCACTGTCAGCATGTTTTGAGAACGCACTCAGCGTTCTTCAAATTGCCTCGAAGGATTTCCGGGATCTTGGTGTACTTGTATGTATGAGTATCCTTGACCATTCACCTATTATACCCTTCTCCACCCCAGAGATATGGCCAAGAAACAACATCAGTAATGACCGCCTACTCTGCAATCTTCCTTTTGAAGGTACGATCCTTCAGGTTTAGCAAAACCGTCGTTCACCGCTCGCTAGTTATTGCGGAGCTCAGATGCGAACCCTGGCCTGCAATCCGAATTACCAGAGGGTGCAGCACGCGAAATTCACGCAACCATAATAAGGACAGCTGAAGCATACAATGAAGCTGCCCATCTTTCGCCCAATTCTTCGTTCGCTGCCTATCATGCTCGTTTCTTGTGGCACCTCATTCATATGCACCGATCACGTCCGGGTGCTATGAAGGATCGACCTCATCACGAAAATTCTCTCGACCTTTCTATTCAGAGTATGGTTTCCCTTTATTTGCGCTTAGCTATCGCTGACAGCAACTGTTAGGAGAGCAGGCGTCACCATCGCAGACAACACCTTCCCCACAAGAGGGCACTAGGAACCTCTCGTCTCATTATATTAACTATTCCATCACGAGTCCTGAAGAAGGTTATCCAGGGAATGCAAGCGGGATTGTCTATGGTCTCCCGACACGGAGTGGACCTGTCCCTTATCCACCTCCGATAGGCCCACCAATGGACGAATATACATCAGCAGATCACCACTATTATCGCACTATGTTGTTTGATCTCGGATTCGGTGGAGAGCAGCACCATGTACTGATGACGAATGATGGCCTGCGCAATGGCACGTATGGTGAAGGCTTGACCACTCACTATACCCAGTATCCTTATGGACAACCGATTGGTCAGCCCAGCTTCGTCGGAAGCTAAACGTTGTGACCATCTCGTTTATCTCGTAGAATTTTGGGTACTTGCTATACTTCTTCATGTTATGAGCAGCTAGTTATGACACATGTTTTGTACTTTGGCTATGTTCTTTTACTCGTCGCCAATAGAAAACACCACGACATGTTGACCAAAAGCGATAGCGAGTAGTGGTTGACCACGAAGTGCCATGAAATCGAAGTCTCGTATGCGATGTGGGCGGGGAGCTACGTTAATGATGCTAGGCTGTGCGTTTACATAGCCGATATTATGGACGTGGAGAACTGCCCCCTTTTTGACGGAGTGAGCGGCAATTGCAAAATAATCCGGGTTTGTCGGACACCACCTGTTACATAACGATCAACAATCTACAGCCCTGTGTGTATGAGGGAACATACCGGAAAGCATGCCCACCATCCTGGAAACTGATTCCTGTGTGTACAGGCTTGCCACCCCTTAGTTTCGACATGTCCCAAATGGCGAAACGTGATCCATAGTTTGCCCCCACACTGTAGGCGTAATGGCTTGTCATAAGTAAGACTTTTGAGAGCCATGCACATACATGTCAGCATTATCACGACGCCATGCGGAAAAGCCGATGTTCTGAGATGACTTCCCTAGAAGGGAGTCCTTCAGTGCATGTGGCTCAACGAGCTCGACCAATGTGGAGTGTCTCCAGCTTCCTTGTTCAGTCAAGACGGGATCAGTACGCCAATCCGTAAGGAAGATGGAACCGCGGCAATCAGAAACGAGGAACTCCTTGCTACTCTCAGGATGCGAATTAACCGTTATCAGAGGATGTGGGAAAGCGATAACATAGGCAGTTGGCTGGGGTCTGGGATTGGGTGGAGAGGAAGCGTTCCGAGCGGAAGATTCTGGAGAAGGAACTCCAGAAGAGATGTTGAGTGTTGGTTGGAGATCCCACACCATGAGCATTTTGTCATCTATGGCCGATGAGCGAGCCAACTCTCAAGACTCTAGATTATATTTACTTACCCGACACGGAAGCGACGTAACGTGCATTATCTTGGTCGTGGCCGCCACAGAAGCACATATCGTTTACTTTACCATGGTGCCCACTCAGGCCTCCGCCAAAGGGAAATATGTACTCGCTGGATGAGGCCGACTTCGTCAATAGGTGCAAACCGAAGTCTATCCCAGCAGCGGTGATCCTACAAATCAGACATCAATTTCCACCTGCACTCTAGATGAAACGCGAGAACGAACTCGATGAGCCAACTGTCACTACTGCTAGGTGAGAGCGTACGAGGCGACCAGGCTAAGGCTGTCACTCTAGTCCCAATGTGGAATGAAGCCAATCTCTTGGCAGATGTTGTACTCTAGGATATCGGTTTAGTGACAGAGACGGCGGAGGAACAAGGAACTTGGCTGACAATCTGGTAGACTTCGACAGAATGCTCACCTCCAAAGGCCAATAGGTCGCGCCCGTCCTCGTGGTAGCATGACCGCACTACATAGACGTCTGAACCATGTTCTATTCTGATGACACCTGCATCCATGGGTGGAATTAAATTTATGCCTTGTGTTGGTGGGTTCACTGGGTTGACGAAACCGTGAAAAGCTGTGCAAGTTGCATGCTTTCTTCAACTGCTCGCAAAGGTCCCAATCCACTTCTCCTCTTTGGACTAATATTCGCTTCAGCTGGAACCTTCTACCTTATCGTGAAACACAGAGAAACAACTCATCCAGCTTCGAAGCAACCACTACAGCACGCTCACCCTCTCGTTCCACCGCGACAAAACGACCGCCAGGACATAGATTAGCGTACGCCGCTTCGGATATCAGCAGACATAATGGCATCGATTGTGGATGGTGTTACACAACCAAAACCATCATTCGACTCGAAGAAAGTCACTGTGATATACGTGCTCGGAGGACCCGGAGCAGGTGTGTTACTGTAATGCTGGAACCCTCCGTGATCTAATATCTTTGTAGGCAAGGGAACTCAGTGCAGCAGGCTCGTAGAAGATTTCAATTTCAGTCATCTATCCGGTGAGCCATCGTCTCTCAGCCCTTGGCCACGCTAATCAATGCGGTTGGCTCGTAGCCGGTGATCTCTTGCGTGCGGAACAGAACAGGGAAGGTTCTCAGTACGGGAACATGATCCGGACTTGCATCCAGGAAGGCACCATCGTTCCGCAGGAGGTCACCATTAAACTTCTGGAGATCGCCATGTCTGCAGAGCTGCAGACAAGATCGGGTCAAGGGTGGACAGACGGCAAAGGTCGGTTCCTCATTGACGGCTTCCCACGTAAAATGGACCAAGCTTTGACGTTCGAGGAGACGGTATGCTACGGATTCATGTCTTGTCGCATGTTAGCTTCTCGACTGCTGATTCGGCCTGGAAAGGTTTGCTCTCCATCCCAGGTTTTGGTCTTCGATGCGGACCAAGAGGTGATGATACAGCGTATCTTGGAACGGGGGAAAACTAGCGGGCGTGAGGATGACAATATCGAAAGTCTCAAGAAACGTTTCCGTATGTCGCTTCTTCGTGTGACCCGTGAAGATTAAAAACTGGTCACCTAGATACGCACAACGAGCTTTCTCAACCTGTCATAAAGTATCTGGAAAGCCAAGGCAAAGTTGTCAAGGTATGGGTTCAAGTCTGCCACAGACGGTATTCTGATAATCACTTGCAGATCAATAGTAATCTGTCTATTGAGGAGTGCCACAAAGAAGCTAGCGAGGCCGTTCTCAAAGTCTTGGCATGACCCCTCGATATATATACCCTGTGATTCTGATATCAGCGGCCTTTATAAATGTGGTATAGTTTTGCAACTTTAGACGTGAACATAAAAATCCCTCAGGGTTGTATCAGTTCGTGATACAGCCCTACAAGCAGCCCGACCACCTTTCTCTATTTCGAAGATGGTACCATCTGCGCATACCAAATGCGCGTCTTGATCAGTCTCATCCTTGTGGGGTGTCAGTGACTCTGAGCGAACAGAAACAGAAGCGACGAACAGGTATCCATTCCCACCCCCCACACCTGAAACATTCAACGACCGTGTTACCACCACCACTCTCTGTGATATCGCCATTCTCCGAATAGCGCAAGTTTATATGGATCCCATCTCGATATGCAGTGGTGAGAACTGCGACGATCTTCTGTACGAATTTTTCCCTTGCTTGGGGGGTATCCAGGGTGAAAGTTGGATCACGCTGGGGGCGGACGATGACTACATCCATCGAAGTGTCCATAGGGGGACTCGTTGATATCATGGGGTTGATGCGGAACTCGGGCTCCAATCGATCTACATTCACAGTAGATAAGAAGTAGGCAAATGGACCGGGCACGTCCAAAGGAGAATCGCTCGCATTGGAGTGGCCACAGGGAACAAAGTCGCCCTTGCCGGGATCGTAGATATGGACGACGCCAGATGATGGGGTGGGTAAGAGCTTGACATGACTGGCGTACCACTTTAAGATGTTCTGCTGTGCTGCGACTTTAAATCGTTCGATACCAGGTATCTCCTTGCGGAGCTTCTCCGAATCTTTGAGGATGGCTGCGTGCAAGGCTGTGGAGGTAACAACAATCGACGCTACAGGTCGAGGATCACCCTGACCATGATGTGGACCGAGTAGTGAAGTGAGGGATAGAGTTAGTGGTTTTGATGTTGGGGCTCCGAGAAAGGCCTCCAAGGATTGCAACTTATAGGCGACCATCTTTTGCGACGGAGCAGGCCTGAAGAAGGATGCATAGAGGGCGTTCGCTGTTCCGCATGGAACGAGTACGAAGTGGATGGCCCGAAAAGACTGGTCGTCGTCGCGCATCCCCGTGTTGGCAAAGGCAAGATGGTTCACTATCTCGTGAAGGGTACCATCTCCAGAGCCTAGCACAACCGTGATGTCCCCCTTGTATCTATTGAGGAAGTTTAGAACCTCTATCCCCGCATCGCCAGGGCCGCGGGTACGGAAGATCTCGGTAGGGATTCTGTCCGCGGCGTGGAGGCGGGGAATGACGTGAGTGTGGAAGAACTGCTCTGCCGTGGAGTCGCCACAGACAGGATTATAGATAACTAGAAGTGACATTGGCTGGCTTGGATTCAGTTAATTTCATTGGAACACCAAGTCAAGCTCACCAAGTGGTGGTGGGAACGATCTGAACTGCCATGCTCTCTTTGCTGCGTCGCGCTTCATCTTTACATCGCACCGGCTATCGAACAATGTCCTCTAACGCCCCAGATTTCAAGCAGTTCAAACTGGCACTCATCCAGCTTGGCAGCCCTTCTCATCTCGTAGAAAATCCGACTGAAATCAAGCATGCGAACCTGAAGCATGCTAGGGAGATGATTGATAAGGCAGTGAAGAACTCCAGCGGGAAGCCAGACCTAGTTGTCTTGCCTGTAAGGCGCTTCCTCCTATTGCACCTTTCATCAGCATCATGACCGACTCCAGGAATGCTTTAACTCACCCTATGGCCATGCACACTTTCCTGTGTACGCCGAGACTATCGGCTACACACCCGGGCAAGAATATGACACCACGAAAACTCAGAGTCAGAGCGTCAGAGCCCTCTCAGAAGCAGCGTCGGAAAACCAGATCTGGCTCATTGGAGGTGCGTTGGCCTCTTGGAGCGATTTGACCGGTCGATTGAATGTTGAATCAGGTTCGATACCCGAAATGGATGTAACTGACGGCAAGATCTATAATACTTGCATCGTTCTCTCACCAGAAGGCATGCCATGATTGCATATCTCACTCTTGTCGCTCATCCTTTCGCCAGGAAAGTTGATAACGACGCATCGTAAAGTCCACCTGTTTGACATCGATATCCCAGGCAAGATCACATTCAAGGTGCGTGCGCTGCTCTCCGAACGGTGACCTGCATTTAATTGTGTAGGAGAGCGAAACGCTAACTGGCGGTTCTTCTACGACATTCTTTGATACGGGTAAGGACCGATGAGCTTATCTAGGATGGACATGACAACTGTCAATAGATTTCGCGCGCATTGGCCTCGGAATATGTTACGATGTGCGCTTCCCGGAGCTTGCCATGATCGCTGCACGAAAAGGTAGGGAGTAGTGCGTGGATAACTAACGGCAAACGCTACACACTCAATGTTGTTTGACAGGGTGCCACGTTCTCGTCTATCCTGGGGCATTCAATACGACGACGGGACCCCTCCACTGGGAGCTGCTCCAACGAGCTCGGTAGGCACCCGCTGTGGTGTGGTTATAATCAAGCTGACACAATGTGTTATGCAGGGCTGTTGACAATCAAGTTTTCTTTTCGATGTGTAGCCCTGCACGAGATCCGAAAGCAGCTTATCAGGTGGTGGGTCGTTTTGATGATTCTGATTTAGCGACTGACGGTTATACACGTGTGACAGTACGGCCACAGCATGGTGGTCGATCCATCGTGAGTGCTCTGCTGCCAGCAGCGATCCAGCAACTGACATGAAATAGTGGGCAAGTGCTTGGGCAGGCTGAGGAGTTCGAGGATATCTTACACTTCGACATTGGTGAGTTTTCCTAGGTTGGATATGGCGGAGGTTCAACATCTCCCGGAAGATCCCCAAGTGTACCATTCCACGAGAGCAGGGATTCCTGTGACAACACAGCGGCGATTTGACGTCTATCCAGACATTAACGGAGCACCTGGGGCCGCATAGTCGAGATTTACTCATACACGATCGCGAGTTGCTGTACTGTTGCTGTACTGTGTCGTAGTTCCCAAAAGTGGATGTGCAGAAATTTCCAGGACATTCCACCGCTTTCTGGTACAGCAATCCAGCTAAAGAGGCCCATCGCCGTTCGTTACTCTCCTCATTCCGTTCCATCCTTTCTACCATGGTCAGAGAAACGTCAGCCAGCTCCCTTTGGCTGTTCCCTTCAACTGACCCACTTCACTTGCAGAAAATATTACGATCTGCTCGAGGTGGCTCCCGACGCCTCCGAGAGCGACCTCAAAAAGGCCTACAGAAAGAAGTCAGTTTCTGGTTTTCATTCCTCCCCCTCCAGTTCCTCACCTTTCCTCAGAGCGTTGCGACTGCACCCGGATAAAGGCGGCGACCCCGAGTTATTCAAGGAGGTGACGCATGCGTATGTTTGTATTCTCCCCGCCTTCTTTCTCTGCTAAAGTATGTACACCAGATACGAGGTCCTGGCAGATCCAGAGAGACGGAGTATATATGATGCTCGCGGAGAAGCTGGTCTCTCGGAGCAGGGCGGAATGGGTGGCATGGATCCGCAGGTTAGCCATATCCGTCTTCCGTGTTCATTCTCTCACTCCACGTGCATTCGTATTCCAGGATCTCTTCAGTCAACTCTTCGGAGGTGGAGGATTCTTTGGTGGAGCCGGTGGCCGTTCGCAAGGCATTCGAAAGACCAAAGACCTGGTTCACCGAGTCCAGGTGTCGCTCGAGGACCTTTACAAGGGCAAGACCACCAAACTCGCACTCACGCGGAACGCTCTTTGTTCAAAGTGCAATGGCAAGGGTGGCAAAGATGGTGCCGTCCGCACGTGTAGCTCATGTAATGGTCGCGGTATCAAGGTCACCCTTCGCCAAATGGGTCCCATGATCCAACAAATACAGTCTGGATGTGACGAATGTAATGGAACGGGAGAGTTCATCAATCCCAAAGATCGCTGCTCGACCTGCAAGGGCAAGAAGGTCCTGCCGGAGAAGAAGATCCTAGAGGTTCATATAGACAAGGGCATGAAGGGTGGTCAGACAATCACCTTCGCGGGGGAAAGCGATCAATCGCCAAATGCTCAGTCTGGAGATGTCGTAATCGTTATAGAAGAGAAGCCTCACGATAGGTTCAAGCGTCAGGAAAACAATCTAGTAACCGACCTCGAAGTCGACCTCCTCACCGCGCTTGCCGGTGGCGAGGTTGTGATCAAACATCTTGATGATCGAGCACTACTCATTCGATTTTTACCCGGGGAAGTCGTGAAGAATGGTACGTTGTAGCTTCACTGTCGTTTCTTCCCTTTCTTGACTTTAATTTTATTAGAATCCGTCAAGGTCATCCGGTCACAAGGGATGCCATCTCAACGGCATCATGAGCCCGGTGATCTCTACGTCAAGTTCACTGTTAATTTCCCCGATACCATTAATCCTTCCAAAGTTCCTTTACTTGAGCAGGCCCTCCCCCATCGCGTTCCCGTGCAGACTTTCCCCAAGAGCATCCATCTTGAAGAAGTGGATCTCGAGGAACCCGATGTACGGTCGAGAGCTAGTGCCATGGCGGATGATGCGATGGATGAGGATCACGAGGGCGGTAGGGTACAATGCGCAAATCAGTAATTTCTCTGCATGGACATTTGTCATTCAATATTTGTGGTCACTAGTACCCTGCCCACCTGTGTCTCCATAGATCCACATACATCTCTTGTTACATCCATGGTAATTAATATGCATCAAGGAACTTTCTGATATACTGTTGGAAGATGCACATATCTTATTATGAGGTAGTATCCCAGCAAACCTGAGAGCAGGCTGACGTTAGAGGAGGAATGGGTTAACAAGTGTCTTACCTCTGGGCTAAGCTTGAAGATTTCGTAAGCCTTGCGACTAAAGAAGCTGAGCTCCGTTTCGTTCTCTGGATTCAGAAAGTGAGTGACGGATCAGTGGACTGCTAACTTGCACACTTACCGAGACCAACATCCGCCAAGATCTTGTCGTCATCTTCCAGGATCCAATCTTCACGGTCCAAATTGATGATCAGATTCGTAGTCTGGCAGAAACAAGCGTGTCAGAGATGAACGTTAACGAGTGGTTTTCCGAGACCAAGCAACTTTCGCACCTTTGCACCATGCGCCTTTGTATAGAGCTTGAGTGTATCTAGCTCGTCATTAAACAAGAGGAAATGACATGCTGGGTGAAGGGTACAGACCCAGAACAGCATTACGGTAAGGTCGCCAGGCAGGTCCAGTTTGGATAGCTAAATTGAAGGAGAGATCGGGTGGAGGCTGGAGCCGATAAACAATCGCAACATACCTTGGCGAACAATTTCTTTCAGGCCACCGACGGTCGTAGTTTCGAGGTTGAGTTTGTGGAGGACGAGGCCGCGCTCCGTGCGGTACTCGAAAGACTTGATCACACGGACGGTGATCGTGGCCTCCGTACGTGGGATTGCTTCGTTGGTCAAAATGTGAGATATCCCTTCCGAGTTGGACATTCAAAAGATGTCAAGTCTTTGCGAAGCTAGTGGTGAATGGAATGTGCTGCCACGGCAGTGTCCGGGCCGCGTTGGCTGCAAGTGATGAAGTTCAAAAATCGGCAACTCTCACCCACCACGGGCACATAATTTGATTTTTAGGGACGAAAATATCGATGCCTATTTGCACTTATGATAGAGTGCATGTCACGGTCCAGGAAATATTTACCCCCAAGACCATGCCTGAAAGTACAATATGTATCATGATTTATACGGCTCGCCGCATTCACTGCACTTGAATGGTCCAGTCATCGAGACTTCCATTTTTATTGGCTCACCAGACCTAGTCTCCGTAGACCACGGCAGTCACGCTCGTTCACCCAGAATATCACCGACCAATCACCGACATTTCGGACCCCCCAGCTCAAATATGTACATGCATCATCATATATTAATGTAGGAAAGATCTGAATCTCACAGTCATGCAAGGTCCTCCAGAGTCCTAATTCCTCCATAGCATATCATGTCAAGAATGTTTCTGGATGCATCAGTTCCCGAGCTTGTAGGTAAATGCAAAGATTAGCCTTCTCGGTGCACCTAACTGGCGGAACACTAATGCTGTCCCCCATTTAAATATCCCATCCTTGCGGATGAGTGATGGGCCAAATGTAAGTTGGTTTTGTTACTTCATTGCTTGCGCTGACCCTGTCTACTAGTAGGGTGTCCGTGGCTCATCCCACTTCATCTCAACTCTGCTTGCCCGTAAGCTGTCAGCCACCTCTGCGCAGCAGATACTGAGACTGAGAACAGTGCGAAACATCCATGGCGTCGACCTTTGATGTAGACTTGATACACGATGTCGGTATTTTCTTGACTGAAGAAATCAAAAATCAAATCATCTGTCGTTCTCTTCGCTCCGACGTGCTTGGTGGGCGCGCGTTCGAGTCTTTTTCGGAAGATCCTCATCTTTCTGGTCAGCACCCACAGCAGTCATGCGCCTGGCGCACACTCATCTGGTTGTACAGGAACCATGGCCGCTGCCTATATGAATAGCCTACAGTCTAGAGGTGTCGCCGCTACTATAAAACATTTCGTTGCCAACGATCAAGAGAGCCAGAGAACGGCAGTGAACTCCGTCGTATCAGACAGAGCCCTTCGACAGATTTACCTATACCTGTCTGTCATTTCTCGCCTGAATTGTGGACCTCGCTTATCTCTTATCAGTTTTACGCTGGCCCAAAGGGATGCCAAGCCTTGGGCGTGGAGTTGATGTATCCTCTATCACCGCCCGCTTACGATCAGGCCGCCTCTGGGGTACTCATTGCTCTGAGAGTCCAAAGCTTCTCGAGGATATTCTTCGAGGCGAATGGGAGCACGAGGGAATCATAATGAGTGACTGGTATCCTCCTCTAGCCAGATTCGAATTTTGGTGAATACTTACAAGTCGGCCAGAGATTCGGTGGTATCGAAAAGATCGATGCCGATCAAGCCATTCAGAATGCAGTTGCCCTTGCATCTAACTCTGTCTACATTGGTGGACCTACACCTGAATGGGAAAGTGAAGGATTTGACAGACCCACTCTCTATGTGCCTGGCAGGCAGGACGAACTCATTTCGAAACTTGGAAGAGCTAATCCCAACAAGGTGGTGTGTATACAAGCGGTGCGTATACTGATGACACGTCGACTGTCAGTTGAATATACCATATCTAGGGTTCAGTATTTGCGATGCCTTGGTTGCGGGATGTCAATGGCGTGGTGCAGGCCTGGTATTCAGGCAACGAAGTCGGGAATGCACTCGCTGACGTCCTGTATGGGACTGTCAACCCATTCGGGAGGCTCTCCCTTACGTTGCCCGTTCGCATTGAAGACATTCCACCCTAGTACCCATATCTCTACAGCGAGAACGGAGAAATCAATTACCATGAAGATTTATTCATAGGATATAAATACTACCAGGCCAAAGCCATCAAACCACTACTTATTTCCATTCCGAAGGGTTACGGACTGCCCTATACGACATCCGCGATCTCGGATCTCGTTCTGCGGGATGTTTCTTCCCATGACAGGCATTTTAGCATCAAAGCCGGGGTCAAGCTCGTCAACTCTGGAGTGCGGTGCAACTTTATATCTCCCTGCCTGACGCCAGTGTCACGATACCTGGGCTACAGCTGAAGGGCTTCGCGAAGGCAAAGGACCTTGGGCCAGGAGCGACTGAAAACATTGAGATTTCTCTCAACAAATATGCGATATCGATATCTTTCTGGGACGCTTCTCGCAGAACAGATGGTGTGCAAAAGCCGACATTTACCACGTGTTCCTCGGGTTCAACAGTGAAGAGCTACCCCTGGGTATCTTTGAGCTCAAGAAGACTTTCGTGTGGAATGGCTTGTGAATCGCATGTTGATCAAGTACCATGATGGACCCGAGAAATATGTAGTAGTGGTGGTGGTGGTGGTGGTGGTGGTGGTGGTGGTGGTGGTGGTGGTGATTGTACAAGGCAATTCCGACGAATTATCTTAGGACTTCTACCAGTCCAATTACATGATACCACCATCCATGAATACGAACACATCCAATGGCTCAGTAGACCAACAGCAAGTCGAGAAATCACAATACATTCAAAAGGACCCAAGGAAACTCACAAACTTGAACGAAATCCTGACATGTCTCTCGTGGTACCAGTCCGAGGAAGCAACACTCTCCAATTCCCTTGCTGGATTGCTTTCCGACCGCGCCTCCATAGCTGAATCACTTCACCGGCTGGAAGCTCTTGTTCCTCACCTGGATGACCTATGTCTTGAATCTTTGCAGCTTGCGAGGAAAGTCTCCTCCACAGCGACAACAGCAGACCGTGTTGGTGGGCGGGTGAGGGCTCTTGACCAGGAGATGAGTCGTGTCTCACAGGCAGCCGAACGAGTGGGGCAGGTTATGGAGCTCAAGGTAATTCTATCCATACGATGTGCGAACAGCCTTTCTGGTTTACACTCTTCAAGTCCTCCCTTTCCCAATTGCAGGCTTGCATTGAACGCCAGGACTGGGAGTCAGCGACTAGACATTGTGCTCGTGCTATGGCACTACCCTTCGAAGTCATTTCTGGCCCCTTCGCTGAAACTTCCGTGGTACGTTCTTTCTCGCACTCCACATATATGAGGCTTAAATCCTCCCCAGCCGACTGCAGAGAATCATCTCCCTCCTGCGCAGACACTTCAAGCTGCGAGAGAACAACTCCTATCAATATTCCTCAACCAATTTGCACTAGCATCACGCTCTCGTGATGCAGCTGCGACAAGCCGTTATTTCAAACTATTTCCTGCCATTGGTTGGGAAACTGAGGGTCTTGAGGCATATGCGTCGTTTGTTGTCGACTTGGTGCGGGTAAGGATACCCACTTCTGCCAAAAGTAGGACTATATGGTCTTCGTTTGCAACCTGCTGAACGAGAGTATTGACAGCCTCATCCCCACTGTACTACGTCACTGTTCTGACTGCGCTGTTCGAAGGTGTCGCCATGATTATTGACCAACACCAACCGATCGTGGAGAAATATTACGGCGCAGGCAATATGCGGAGTGTGACTAAAAGGTTGCTGGAGGAGTGTGATCGAGTGGTTCAAAGTACGCTTGAAGCCTGGAGGGAGGAACGATCAATCAAGAGAAAGGTGAAAAAGTTTCCCATGTTATCTGACTGTGTTCAACTTCTTCCAGTTGTCAGATGTCTCGAATTCAATGGTTTCAATGTCTGCTCCACGAAAACAAATTTCGACTACCGTAGAAACGGACGAGGTTGATCCACGTGAGATTGACAAGACATTATCTGAGATCGCCGGCATGAGTGGTCGATGGAATCTGTTCAGAAAATTCCTGGTCGAACAGCTACAGGTGTGTACCCATACTGAACGCTTGTTCTTGATGTTTCTTGACAATAACAACCAAGGAAGAGGAAGTAAATGTGGACAGGGGCGGCGACTCCGACGACCAGAACCTACAACCTATGTCTGGATTTTCTAACCCCTACGTCTGCTCTCCGTTGCCCATTGAGCCTGTTGCGTTGTTGGATACGACATCCTCTCAAAGAGAATTTGAAGCTCTGCTGAGTTCTTGTTACATTCCTATGGAGATCTGGTATATCCGCACGATCATTGACAAGGTCCGTCTGCGAACTTGGGTTCCGAAATATACCATAACTAAGTAAGCACAGGCTCAGCACCTTTCTAGCCCTGATTTCTCTCAAACCCCTGCAACCACCACCACCCCAGATGACGTTTTCTATATCTTGAAAACCGTATATGCGCGCCTGTTGTCAACAGGCTCTCTCGGGATCTTAGAACGGACCACTGACCTTTTTAAAGACGTGCTGGATCACGATTTTGCAGGTGGTATTAAGAAGAAACTGGATGATGTTTACCGAGTTGGTACAGGCGTTCGAACCGAGAAGTCTGAGAAAGAAAGTCGTACATCATTTCTTGTGTGTTTGTTTGTGTTCTGCAACTAGGCCGCCCGCCTAACCCATTCTTTACAGGTACTCCTGAACGACCTCGATGTATCTTCCTCGCATATGGAAAGACTCACGAAGGACCTGCTTTCCCAGCCTGCCATCACACAGCTATTCCTCGAAACCGAACAGCCACGAGTAAAGGCTATCATAGCAAGCTTGCTTAGTTCCACGACCAGATTCAAGTCAATTTTAAAAGTGATTTTTTTGCTGGCTTTGCAGCAGTGGTCTAATATTCCTCCTCCCCAGGCTGGTATAGACCAGTTATTCAATCAACTGATGCGGCCAAGGCTACGAACTCTGATACCCGACGTTTATAAAGATGTTTCTTATGTTCTGGACGAAGATGGGTATGCAACCGCAGAATACCAAGACATTGTGAGGAAACGCTATGTGAAGGTGTGGGAGGGGTTAACAGATGGGTACAAGGTCGGTTATACGGTTTTCATAAGACTGACGCTCATACCGAAGATTAGGATGCTTGTACTGAAAACAACTATCGCATTTTGTTCGGTCTTGCTCTCGATGCTATTCTCCGACCATGGGAAAAATACATTTTGACCCTCCACTACTCTGAGGCATGTCCAAAATATCTGGTCTCATGTTTTCCGCTGACGCTTCCACTAGTTGGGCGCGATACGCTTTGACCGCGATCTCCGTTCCATAATGGCGAATCTATCCTCCCAAACGATATTCGGCGACATTAGAGAGAAATTTATTCGCCTTCAACAGATCTCCTCGTTGCTGAACCTTGATAGTGTAAGTTAGGTCGATGCTACAACCGGCGCCACTAACCTCATACTCGCCTAGGATGAGGACGTTGAGTCATTCTATAGTGGGTCAGGCATTTCCTGGACACTGAGTATGCAGGAAGCCAAGGATATCGTCAGTTTGAAGGCTTGAGGCAATTCCGAACCATGTTACCGACCTCATAATTTTCTTCCTGATAGAAAGGAAAGGTACTCGTATTATTACCAGTGTTATCCGATGCAATGACCAACTACAAATACTACTTTGATGCCAAAAAATGCATCAATATAATTTATGTAATTGCCTATAGCGCCAAAGTTCAAGTCATAGGACAAGAGATCCGCGAGTAACCATACTGGGTAAGAATAGAGAATACAGTGCTGGGGTCAACCACGACGTAGAGCATCCAAACGTGCCTGAAGGGAGTCTTCATCAGCAGCAGGAACATCGCCGCCTTGGCGGTCGTCACCATGAGATGGGCCACTCGTTTCTCCGATTGCCACTGGTCTACGATTCTCAGTAAGTGGTGAGGATATGGCGCCAAGCCCAGTTGGCGCCTCAGTGAGCTATATTCATTGTGTCAGCGAGTGGTTCACCAAGATTGACTGATATTCCATACTTGTTGGGAGAGATCGACGCCAATTTCATCAAGGACCTGCTTCAAGATCTTGTCACCCTCATCCTCTTCGTCTTCAGCTTCGTCATCCATCACGTCGTCAACAGCGTCGGACATCATCTCTTCCTTCATATCCATCATCGAGCTTTCCTTCTCAAAATCGTTCATGATTTTTTGGATGGCTGGTAGATTGAGACCACGATTCATGGAAGCCATAGCCTTCAAATCAAAAACGATTATGGAAACTGGGAGATATCGACGGGAATCATGAGACGTACCCTTGTCGCTCCGCGCATGGCCTCCGCCATTTGTTGATTGCTGCGAAGGGCTTGTATCCTCAGCCCAACGGCTTGCAGCTGGGTCTTCATCTGATAGAATTTCTGAACGTATCTTCGGGTGCGAACAAGATCCTTTGCCATGACTTTACATGCATTCTACTGAGATAGTTGACGAAGGTTGCTTGGAGTGCTGGAGGCTACTTACCATCTGACCAGCCTTTGCGCTCTTCTTTATATCCATGACGAGTTTCTTCTCGCTCTGCTCAAGCTTTGAGCGCTCTCGATCGAGCTCGCGCTGAGCTTTTGTGAGAGCTCGCTGGTGTTGACGGAGCCGTTCGGCAGGAGTGACAGTCCTGCCAAAGAGAGTTTCCTGGGATGAAAATTAGGATGTTTCGCCGCGGTGCGACTCGACATACAATGATGTTCATGACTGTCGTCGACGCCGAGTGCAGCAAGGCTGCGTCCAAGCACAGCTAATATTAGCACTCATTGAGTAGCACAGCCCGGAATGTGCCGTTCGGAGATTGAAATATGTCAAGCCCAATAAACCTTAACCTTCGGCTCTCTCATCACAATCACCATCCTCGCAGGCAACTACCCGCAATCATGGTATGTTGAATGTGCTCCTGCGCGACGTCGCTGACGACGTTCACTAGCCTCTCGCAGTTGACCTTTTGAACCCTTCTGCAGAACACGAAAAGAGACAGCACAAGCTCAAGCGTCTCGTACAATCGCCTAACTCGTACTTCATGGATGTGAAGTGCCCAGGTCTGTCTCCTCTTCTATCATCTGCGATCTGAGACTATACTCACATATTTTCCACCGCAGGCTGCTTTGCAATTACAACCGTTTTCTCGCATGCGCAATCAGTGGTTTTGTGCGGGTCGTGTGCGAGTGTCCTATGTCAACCCACCGGTGGAAAGGCTCGACTGACTGAGGGTTCGGGCTTCATGATTGTCTATCCATGCAACCTGCTAATAGCACACTTCATCTAGGGTCTTCTTTCCGTCGGAAGAACTAAATGTCATCACTGTCTTGCTCTTTCCCGCACAGTCACTCGCATTGCCCGCCATCGTCCCGCATCTCCCACATCGTCCTTTTTATCCATTTTCATGTCGAAAAAAGTGTGGATTCTTGAGATTGAATACTAGTATCCACTCCGCGGACCGCACAAAATGACATGTCTATGTAATCTTTTTGAGCACCAACGCCGACAAAAACAAAAATGTGTGCTTTGTACTGTGTGTGGAGTTGAGCGTCGGCTTGAGTCATGCTTGCGGACCAGCCGGAACCGTCCAGATAGGGGTGTGTTTTGGGTGCCGGTCAGACCAGCATTACATAACCACAACCTCGACTCAACGTTGACTCCACTTGGGTATGGATTTGAATCCGATCGGCAAGCACTGTGCTTTGCAATCATGCAACGTTCTTGACTTCCTGCCCCTACAATGTAGTTGTTTGCAATGGTTTTGCAAGCTTCATATCTCACCTGACCTTCACGACTGTTCCTCCGTGCAACACCATCCATCTGAGTCGTCCGCGTCATCCTCCACTTGGGTGCGTGCCAAGTGCAACTTTTTAGGATGTAACAAACCTTCCCTTGCAACTGGGGTGACCATTGATGACCTTACGCGGGAGGGAGAATCCCGCGACGGCGGCTGTCCTGGATGTCAACTTTCTTTTTGTGTCGAGTACGTTCGCAGGCATTGTCTCACATCTCCGGGATATCTTACATGACTCGTAGTCACCGTCATATGCAGTCTCACTCATGCACTGGCCTTACCATCGGCAAAGATGATCTGAAGCACGAAGCTGCTCGTGCCATTCTTACCCAAAAGTTTTTGGCAACCAGTACCCCGACATCCCATACCCCTGTAGTGACACGTCGACCTCGGAATCTTCCCCCCGACTCCCAAAAACTAGCGCAGCTGCAAAAGGTCAATCTAATGAAATTACGTCACAAAGCGGTCTCTGGAGATCCCAAGGACAGAAGTTCTACGGTACCTGTCGACCAACGCATCCATATAACCGTGCGTCTTGAGGTCCTCGGCCAAACAACAAAAGAAAGCGCTTTGTGGTTCCGAAAGGTGATGTAGGTTCGCACCGAGCTTTCGCTCTCTAACATACCATAGACGACGATCACGGGCAAGGCGTTGGACTTGGTTGTTCAACACTTTGGCTTGTCACATACAGCTTCCGTAAGTTTTCCCGCTTCCAAGGCGTGATTCTGAATTCATCATGGATCAGACACTTCATTTGGAGCAATCGTCTAAGGAAATCGGAACACAAGTACTACAGAATCATTTGGAGTTATCGGGACAACTAGAGGATGGAGCGACAGTCGTGTTGACCGACTCACGGTCAAACGGACAAATAGCTTGATATCCTAGACCCGTCCACATACATTTGCTTCTAACCGTTATTCCATTTGTATAAATTACCCATACTGTCTGTCTTCCAGGAAACCGACGTGTTGATATTATCGAAAGAAAGAAATACATAATGTTAAAGGACAGCAAACGTACAATCAATGTCGATAGTCGAAAAGAACCATAGCGAGACGAGAAACGCGGAAAGACCCACTACGCAACAAGGGCTGCTAACCGGCGGAGATGCGGCACGTTGAGGTACGCCGGAACATACGTTTCGAGCCCCGAAACCTCGCGTGGATATGGAGGCTCGTATGAGCCGATTTCCTCCGTTTCGGGTGAGAGAAGGAGATGGTCATTACGGTCATTTGCTTGCACTCGAGAGGCCACGACGCGGAAAATTTCAGGAGAGATGGGATTCTGGAAAGAACCGGGTATAATCGGCTTGTTGGATCGATAGGAAGTAGTAGACCCACCTCGTATTCCGCAACGTAGTAATTGGTACACATCCTTTGTATTTGCATAGGACTAAGCATCCAGCAAACGTCGTAGATGATCTCAATATCAGCAGGTGTCGCCTGTCATGCTAAGTTAGAGCTTTCCCCAAAGAGTAGGTCAAAACTGACCTTTTTCAGTTGCAACAACTTGATAGCTTGCATCAAATGTTCGAGGTGGAGTGTACCCTCCGGCATGTCATGCGACTTGCACCATTCCTCTACCCGTGTGATATTGTATTGGATCTGCATAGCTATCAAATGGGCACAATATTAGCACCACATCAAGGAGGATCAAAAACACGATATACCTCTCTTCCAGGAAGAAAAGTTTCTCCGCATTAGAAGATCATTAAAACTCGTGACGCCTATCAGCTTGAGCAGTTCGGTGAGGACCTGTTGTACCACCGAGTCCTCCATATAATAACTCTTGAGACTCTTCCAGACCTTGTTTAGTAGGTTCAGGATATCGTCCATGCTAAAGGCTGGCTGGCTGTTCGTGTTAAGGATGCGATTGAACAATCGACCACCTCCATCGCTTGTGGTGAACCCTGGAAGAGATTGGCTCTCAATCAAAGCAGGGATTACCATCTTGGAAAGACGTTTCTTGGTCTCCTGCATCCAAGTGTGGTAGATGTTGTACTCAAGACTGCCAAGGTCATGCTTCACCACGGTAACAAGGCGTTCGTAGTCATTCCAGTCGAATTCGCGAACAGCGTTTTCTTCTCCTGGACCAATACCCTGTACCATGTCGCTCTCCGCGACACAGATGAATGAAAGCATCTCATGAACGTTAGAGAGCCAGAAGATGCCCGGGATAATGGCATCCTCTCCATGAAAGGACTATCGACGAATCAGAAAAAATTCAACAAGAATGAAAGGGAACTAACCATGACATGTGCTTGGATAGCCTCCATGACGTTGGCCAAGAAGCGCTCGCTTTCCGGGATAAGGCCATACTTCCACATCTCGTTCGTGACAAGGCTGATCAGGTTTGCAGGGAAGAGAATCTCCTTCACAGCAGACGGATTCGTCGTGCTGGGTGCAGGAATCTTGAGACCCCGAATCAGTCCTGTGAGAACGTCTTCGTCCAAACGCTTGATATCCTGCATAAGTCTGATTTTCTCTTCTGCCAGGTCATCGTAACTGCGAAGATCGGCCACGCCGTTGGCTCGTGCTCGGAGAACGTTATCCTCCCCATTGTATGCGACAGAGACCGCTCGTTGGTTAAGCGCTTGGCTCCGCTTAACGTCAATCATCAATTCATCTGCAGATGTACGGTATTCGGAGGGGCTGAGCTGAAGGACACCTGCGGAGCTGTGCCTTCGTTGGTGGCGATTAGGATGGATGGGATGGGCCAACGAGAGACCATTGGCACCACTGGCGTCGGGGATGCGGAGAGCGGGTACGAAAGTTGGGGATGTTGGAGGCTCACGAGTACCTCTCGTGAGAGCGTTGTACGCATTGGCACGGTTGAGTTGTTCGCGCAAACTGCTTACTTCACTCTTGAGGGTAGCGATGACAGAAACGTCCTCCGTGGATCTCATTGGCGAAGTAGCAAATGCTTTCTCTTGGGACTGCAGCTGAGTAGCTTGTGCGAGCACTTCGTTGGTCAACCGCTGAATTGCTTCCTCCTTCTCCGCTGCTTTGGCAATTGCATCTTCTAGGCGTTTTTCAACGTCAGCTTTTGCTTGGAGGAGCTCGTCGCGCCGAGACAACTCAGCCTCCGCGGTCTGCAACGCAGTTTGAAGAGACTTGGCTTTGGCATCTGCTTCCTCGTGTTTCGAACTCCACTGCTGGATCTGCTTCTCAAGTTCCTCAAGTTGGGTCTGCAAGGCCTTTTTCTCTTCCGTCCGCCTCTGGAGCGACTGGGTAAGTTCCACAACCTTATTCTCGAGCCGGTAGGAGATCTCCTTGAATTTTGACACTGAGCGCGCCTCGGTCTTAAGAACCTTGAGTTGCTTCTTGGCAAGACGCCGCCTGACACAAGACTGCAGGTATACCACATGTCCGACGTCAGATCGATATGTACGGCGGTACAATCTGTAGAACGTTGATCAGTATGCTAAACGAGACAAAAAAAAAACAAGGTGCATACACTCCGCGGAACAGGGATTGCAACAGCACAGCTGCATGCAATGTCCTCGCCCCCCTGTGCGCCCGTCGCGCCTGTACACCACGGACGCCTAAATGTACCATGTATCAGTGAGCTAAGCCTACGCTGCAACCTCCCGAACTCACGGCTCTGTACAGCGATAACTGCTTGGCGAACTTGGAGGAACTTTGACCTTTGAAGAAAACGCCGAATACCAGCTTGTAACCTCTTCGCAGCAACATCCCTGCGGATGCTCTCCGCAAGCCGCCTTGCCAAGATACCACGCCACCACGTCTGGATTTTGATTGTAGCACTACGGAGTTCCTGGTACTTCTTGACAGCCATGCGCCGTCGCATATTCTTTTGGACGATGGTGACGAGGGCATTAAGCCTTTCAGACCTGAGAGACTCGAGCGCAGCAAGCATACCCGCGCGGAAAAAGATTTTGGTAAGACCACTTTGGTATTTGTCGGGGTCGTTGATGGTCCTCTCCAAGATCAACGAGCACAGAAGTTGAAGTTCTAATTTCTGTATCATGGGTTGCCAATCTGCTGAAGGGACAAGCATATAATATCTAGAGGCGGATTGAGTCAGGCGTTCGGCATCTGAATAGTTACTCACCGCTGCGCGAATTCCTCGTAAGTCCATCGAGAAGGGTATCCTGCACAACTGATACGGATAGTCTCTAGAACACCACAAGCGCGAAGCTGGCCCAAAACCTGAGAAGGTACAAACTCCCACGGTTTCTTGGCCTCGTTCGGTTTGATGCATCGAATGTAGTGAACGTTCGTGATGCTAAGCGTGTCCATCAACGTGATTAGGGACGCTTTGAATATCGAGCCTTGCGTGGGTTTCCTGATGGCCGCGCCTGGCTTCTTCTTGGGTCCGGCTGCTCCCGTGGTGGATGCTACCAGCGTAGAACGACCTGGATCAGGTATGATTGACGATCGACGAGATCCACCACTGCCAGAATCAGAGAGGGAGGGAGAACCAGGATGGGGAGGGTCGCCGGATTTATCTGCTGACTTGACTGAGCCGAGAGCTATATCCAGAACTTCTTTCAAGAAAGGATTTTTTGTCGTTGCCAGCAGTACCATGTGCTCATCCGGTACCGTATCCCTATTTTTCTCCAAGAAACCATCAACTTCGTATGTAACATCAAGCGCGTAATGTGCAATCGTGAACGCAGAGTTCCCGAATCGAGGCTTTTTGAAGACAGTGTTATTGGCCGGCTTCAAAAGTTGCGTGTTCAATTTCTGCAGGAAAGAAGCATCACTGCCCGCCGGTAAACGAGATTCTTCGTCAAGGAGAGCAAGGACACCAAGCCTGCCCTCGATGACGTCGATACAGGGCTGGTTGTCCGAGAAATCAATGAATGTCCAATTGATTTGTTCCTTCATGTACTCTTCCTGTTCGAGCTTGAACACATGCGAGTTGAACTGAAAACGAAGAACATCAGAACCACCAGCAATGACTTCGCCAACACTCACCTCTTGTTGCAATTTTTCATTCGCATAGTTGATGCTGAATTGTTCGAAAGAATTCTGAGGACACAAAGGTGAGTTGGGAATGCCATTGCACACCAAGAGGGATCACCTTTTGGAAGTGCTCGAACCCATATATGTCCAACACACCTATGAACATCTCTGCACGCTCAGCAGCATCGCCATTCTCTCCAGCCAAACTCTCGTTGACAATCGCAACCAACCACTCGAATAGGCACGCATACACGAATTTCGCCACACTATCCCTGACTACCGTCGCCTGCGCGGCATTCAGAGCTGTGACGATTTTCTCGGAACGCGTGACGATCTGCTTCTTAACAGTCCACTTCTTGAACTCAGAGAGTGTAATACCCAAAAACCGAGTAGCCAAAATGAGAGCAGCATCTTGTTCATCGATGGACGATTCATTTCGAGCCTGGGTAACCTTGACGTTTCCAAGATGTAAAAGCGCAGAAAGAAGCCTGAAAACAGCCCATTGCTTCTCAACACTGATGCCGACGGTCGAAAGGGCTTGCTGTGTTGCGCGAAATTCCTCGGCATCATCGACTCCCGCAATGGGTGTCGAAGTAGGCCCCCCTTGCTTGAGGTAGTGAAATTTGGTAACATCCATATCTAGCCCAAGGTCTTTCCGCTCCTTTAGTGGTGCGCCCGCGCACAGCTGATAGAAGATATGATAGTTTCGTTCCGTAGTTGGTTGGAAGACGATACGCGACCGCTCTAGAAGGTATGTACGAATGCGCGCACCGACGATTTCCGGTTTTCCATCGAAAAGAATCTATAAAGCTGTCGAATGCGCGGATAACCAAGTGCGCATGAAATGATCCTACCTGGATATATTTTCCAAAGCGTGACGAATTATCGTTACGTGTTGTTTTCGCATTTCCGAAGGACTCGAGAATTGGGTTCGTAGCCAGGATCTGCCGTTCTATCTCGCTTGACTCGTCTAGGGACAATTTTGTCTTGGCCTTGGCTCCAGAGCCGGGGGGATTGACCGAGGCGATATATCGCATAATGAATTTAGCCTGAAGAAGGATTGGCATAGAAATAGATCCAGCGCTCGAAGGTGACATACCGACTCGGTTTTACCTGCACCACTATGAAGTATATGAGATAAGGAAAACAGAGCAAAAGCAGGAAGGGTACCTCTCGCCAGACACAATGATGGTTTGACCAATGCCGTCCTTTGCCATTGCAGTGTACGCGTCCTCGGCGATGGCAAAGAGGTGGGGCTCTAGCTCGCCTCTCTTTCGACCACTATAAGCTTGGATAATCTCTGGGCCATATAGGGTGACGCGTTGGAAGGGATTGACAGCAATGAGGACAATGCCACTATAGGTGTATATGCTATGCTGGGCATAACGGTTGCGGATCGTGTGCAATACTAAATGAAAGATCAGGGTAACGGTGGAGAGGGGCATGATATGTAGAGCATTACCTGAAGGCTCGTTGAGGTGGGAAAGAGTAGCCAAATCATCCGCGGTTTCCAGCAACGGAGGGTTCCGCAATGGAGGAAGACCTTTTTTGCCGTCTTTGATATCCTTTCCAGTTGTATTGATGACAATTTCCTAATGAGAGGATATGAGACGGTAAGGATGAAGAAGTGGCGAGATCGACGCGTACCTTGCCTCGTTCGTCGAGGAAGATGAGTTTGATGGCGTCGTCATTGCCCTTGGTGACACTTGTGACCTCTGCGGACACCCAAGCCTGTTCCTTGTCCTCGAACCAGACTCTGGTCCCCTTGCTGTAAATGTTTTCGGCCATTCAATGGGCCAGTGTCGTCGTCGTCGTCGTCGTCGGTCGAGCGTGATGCCTATGGTCGTGATGTGACTGCCGTGACTGCATATTCTCACGACCACGTGCTTTTTCATTATGCTGCAGACAAGAATTACAAGTCGCTCTCTGTCGAACGCGTGTTCCACTGGACTGACAGTGGCCTGTTTCATTTTGTTTCATTCATTTTTCATTTTGTTTTGTTTCGATACTTATGTGGACCAGTGTGGTCGCGTTCGTGTTGTTTGTCCGAACCAAATAGGGCCCTGACCACAAAACTTGAAACGCGCTTTCCTTCACAAAGTCATGTTCTCGCAACCTTCCTCACCGAGTGCAGCGCTGTCCAACTTGACACCTTCGTCGCCCAGGTCCTCATTCTCGTCATCCTGCATCCACTGCCATGGAGCTTTCCGCCTCTTCTAACCAAAAGATCCATCCCTGAGTCCCCACTCGGGATGATTTCTAACCCTAAGAATCTATAGGTCCGAGGGAGCATATCATCTTGCCTGTGTGGGTCAGCTGCGACATGGAATGGCGTCGTTGACAGGCCGGGTCTGTGGCTTCTCATCAGGATTCTTGACTTGCGCGTTGCAGGCTGGTCGCTCGTCTACTGTCTCCATTTTCTGTCATGAAGCCTTCTCAAAGTGTCCCAACACATCTTCGGAACGCATCCATCTCGATTTAGGACGCGCTCCTTCGTCTACGCACGGACAAGTATCCGCCTTGTATCATCTCGGGATCCCTTTCACGCTCGCGGACGCGACGCGCAGAAAGTGAGCAAGCACTTTCAATGTGTCCAGCCAACGTGCACCAAAGGGCAAGATGATACCGGACCAGCGAGATACTATGCGGGACAGAGGGTGATGTAGTCTCGAGCATGAATGCCAGAGATATGTCGCGGTTTTCTTTGGCACAGCAGTTGGCCGAGCAGAGCACGCACAGGCTGTGGGCCGTAGCGACCTTCTGCGTCACGCAACGTGGGCCACGCACAGAGCACCTTTGCTCACACTGCCCATTCGCCGTTCTCGAGTTTCTGCCTTGCCACGAAATGCCCTCGTCTGTGTTGACCCACGTCGTTCAGGCCCACGCACGTGTTCCCCAAGACCCAAGTCATCGACTTTCCCCATGAGTCGTAGGCGGGCCCTAAAGGGCTAGCCTGCTGCTCTATCCTGGTGCTTTCAAGTCTTGGTTGCGCGCCATGGGCTGTGCCGAGCTCTCGGTTGTCTTTTTGGAAGCCACACAGAGTCTTGGTATTGGAGCCCTCAAACGTCGGTGTACGTAGCGAACTCGACATGGTTTCAAGGTGGCTTGCGACGTGGAAGACCAGTTAGGATTGCATGTGACTGTCGAATGCGATACGCACAGGAAGCGCTCTCGTTCATTTTGCGTTTGGTTCGCGAAACTCACCCATATCAGTCTTCACAGACGTAGCCCTCCCACCCTCGTCATACTTCAATCCAGCCACATATCGTTTGCTCGGTGCCAGTGCGTCACTGGATGTTTGTAACCGGTCTGTGTCGAGTTGGTCGCTGTGCCTACATCACGAGCGCAAGTGATTCCTCAAAGACGGTGGTTTTCCGCAATGTGGCCAAGACCTGTCTTCGATGGTTGCGAACTACTTCCAAGTTATGCTTTCGATTCCCTGGCCTGCTTCCTGGTCAACGTGGTTCCTCGTGGTCTGCACGGTGAATGTCATCCTGCCCGGCTCGCTCACACTCGTCTATATTCGGGACCAGCACGATCGTCTTGAGGTGTCCCTTTCCTCGCTGAAATTGCCTCTCCCACGGGAGGAGCAACAGAGATTCGTTCTCGAGGGCAGCAGAATCGGATTTCTTTGAGACGAACGTGTGGCCACTTGAATTGTGTGACTACGCACAGAGAGGACGGGTTTGTGGTTGCATTGACCATAGATTCATGGCAGATCCCGGATGCGTTGAACCTCGGCCACGGGCACGCACAGAAATGCAACACAGAACGTAGCTAGCGCTTTCGGACTCAGCGAGCCGTCGCGGGGGTATTGTTCTTTGTGTCACGAGGCCGGGATGAGGTGAAGTGCTCGTCGCAGAATCAGGTGGCGGGCTGTACGGTGACGCACTCGGTGGCGCGATGACCGAAGCGAGTGGACGTGTGCACCCCATCCTGCGCGGTGCGCGTGTGGGGATCGGGATTGGAGTGGGGGAAGGATGATCCTTGGAGACTGGGGACCGGGCTCGGTCTTGCGATCGCCCGCGAGGGTGATTCTGACCACTGGAATGGCTGGGAATGGGGGATTGGCGAGGTACTGAACTGCCTGTGACCCAAGCGATGATTCCACTTAATTTTTTGAGCATGTCGTCCTTGAGACGAATATTCAATATTGTGCATTGTACCTCGAGGAATGTTGACACGTGTTTTGATTATTGTCAAGCCAGAACAACCATTTGTACAAAGACTTGGAGTGATGCCAAGTTGCCAGTGACCAGACTGATTCCTTGCACGGGTACGCTGCGGCCAGCGACGACGACAGGCAGACCTTGACGGCCATGGACACCTTTTTCAACAGGAAGAGGCAGCGGCCCCGAAACTCGTCCCTTTCAGCCCAGGACCTGGCTGACTCGGTACCATACGACAAGCTGCCCTCACTGACCCGCACTCCCATCACAGTCGGAACTGTCTCGCAGGGTCTTCGTGGTCCCATCACTTCTGTCATATCTGCACCCCTCACAAATCCTACTCTCACCGCCAACGGCACCGATCTCAACCTAAACTACCAGAATTTGCAACGCGCAAGGCTTGAGAGAGAGAAAGCCATCGCCGCACCCTCCTCGGCCAGACCCGATTCATCTTTCAGCACTGCAGACTCATCCACGCTCTACAATGAGTCTGTTGCCTCTGTCCCCGGAAAACGTCCAAAGACACCTACCTCCCACAAACTCCGTAAGAGCGAAGCCTCCACATCTTCCGGTCGCAAGAGCCCATCAGGCTCCGAGTTCGGTTCCGCCCCCATCCCCGCCTCTCCTAGCGTCGCGAGCACCGTGCTGCGGGCCCTTCACGCCCAAGACAACTCATCCTCCCGCTTCTCGAGTTCCACGTCTCACTCCGACAGCCACACTACCCATCTTTCCCATATATTCCACAAGCCACATACCGACGAGTTTTCTTTCTCCCGCCCAGAAAACGATGACGATATAGAAACCCTTTTCAACCGTGTCGCTCATGAGCGCGATCTACCCAACGTAGACAAGCTTACCATTAATCAGAAGTGGAACATTGTCTATGCCGCGGAGCAGGTACGATGGCAAGAGGAGCGAAATAGAGGCGAGCAGGCTCGCAAGCAGGGCGATGCAGGACAAGCCACCCTATCCGGCGAGGGCTCTCCCGAGTGGTACATACGCAAGTTCTTGGATGGAACCATTACCGCCAAGCAAGTTTCCAGCGTCTGGGTCTCGCTACGAGGGCATGAAACTAGGTAGGATGAATGCCGCAGCGTCCGGGGATGAGACTCATGCTTCTTTTAGCTGGCTCGATAAATTTATTGATCTCAGAGGCACAGCGGTATTGGCGCAATCCCTTGCACAGATTAGTCGTAAGCCCAAGAGGTAAGCACCCCTCCTCTCCAGGAATATAATAATTTACCCTTCATTATCCAGGAGTCAAGTCGATATACCATTAGAGCAGGAGATTGCCAAGTGTTTGAAAGTCATCTTCAACAGTACTGTAAGTGATCTCGTGGCTGTCGTATCCCACTCGTCTCATGCGCCCCTAGTTCCGTGTCCGGGAAGCCATGAAGATCCCCAACGTTGTCACTCAAATAGTGTCCGCCCTTAATTCCCCCCACCTACCCACCCGTCGGACAATCATAGAGGTGTTGCTCTCCATCGTTTATTGTAGCAGAGATTCCCTGGATCTTGTCTTTCACGGTTTGGCAACTCTCAGTCAGGCTAACGGCGATTCGACTGGTTGTTATGATTACTGGTTTCAGTCGCTCGAGGGTGTACTCCGATCGCGGGGTAAATGGGGTAGCCTTGTTGGTGCCAGTGACGAATACAAGCGTATAGGTGGAGATGGCGGGATGTTGGTTGATTATGCTGTGAGGTTATCCTCCCTTTCCGTCTTTCCTGTTACTGATAGGCTGGCCTCAAGCTCATCAATATCGGCATAATAACTCAAATCTTGGATGTCATGGACGACCTTGATGTTCGCATACACCACCGCGCCCTCATGGATTCTGCGGGCCTTCCACGCATCATCGCCCTTTGTCGCGAGCTTGGTGTTCCCACTATGGAGAAACAACTTGACGTGCTCGTAGCTATTCTCGAAGAGGACGAACAACGCTTGAGAGAACGCCAAGATACCGTCATCCTGGCTAGCTTTTCCAATCCAGAGGATATTTGGAATGCGCTATGTTCACGCATGGAGGGTTCGCGTGCAAAAGATTACTTCCTCTCCATTATGCGGCATTTATTGTTGATTAGGGAAGAGGGTCCACAGCTTGCCTACCATTATCGGCTCCTGGATTCGGTGATCTCGGACATCGTTATGGACGGAAAACTGGCTACAGCAGAACAGAGAATTGGGCATTCAGTACAACGACTGATTGCTCAGCTGAACGAATCTGATAGGCTCCAAGTGGCAGAGAACGAGGCCGCTGAAACTCGTGCTCTCGCTCTCCGTCTAAAGCTCGAGAAAGAGACACTTGAAGAAGAGATATCGCAAGGTCTTGATGGACTCGTTGGCCAACTGAAAGACAAAGTATCTCATCTGGAACAGCAACTAGCTACCGCCCGGGAAACGACTTCTCGACTCCAAACCCAACTTGAAGTGCAAAAGACCGGGTATGAGGAACAGATTGCGCAGCTCGAAGCACAAATCATGGAGTTGTTTAGGATGTTGAAGGAGGTTGGAAAGGGCGTGGATAAGATCATTGAGTCGAACACCGGGTCCATGGACCGGAAGACACTCATTGACGTGCTGAACAAGCATCTAGAGCGGACAAAGACAATCAACATCCTTGAGGGTAAGGCCCGGAGGAAGAAGAAAGCTGGTGGTGTTGAAGGGGAAGACGAGAGTGAGTGGTCGGATCAAGACTCGCAAGACGCGACACCCAGAAAGACTGACATGAAGAGGGATAATTCTGCCCGCGGTCGACCCAATGGGACGTCGAAATCAGCTCGAATGTCGACAGCACAAGGTCGCGATTCCCAGTTCATGGACGCAGATGAAGCGGACGTGCATGAGCAAATTCAACACCAACTCGCTGCTGGCGTTAAAATTGTAAGTTTTCACATGGGGGCTTGCAACACTAGCTCATGACTTGAACAGCTTTCTCCAGAAGGCGGACACATGGCAAGTCCTCGTAGTATTCGAGGCTCTCCAAGGCGGACGAACCGACCCATAGCGGGAGAAGGTACCCCTTCTTTATCTCGCATGGATCGCTCCAACAACCTCGCCGTCCCACGTCCTGAGGATTCCCTCGATCATGATGTCGAGAGTGAATTCGGACAATCAACTCGCAATGGGTCTAGTGCACTCACTGACGACACCCATCCTACCTCTGTCAGCTCGGGTGGAAACTCCACGGAATTTTCGCGTGGTCCGCAATCACAATCGCTCTCGGAGCAACTTGTGAAACGACTCCACGCACATGGGCGTGCACCATCAATGTCAGACGGCAGTGCCACACCACCCCTCCCCACGCTTCCAGAAGAATCGGATTTGGCAGACCTTTCATCGTCACCTCCACCTCCACCTCCCCCACCTCCCCCGCCGCCGCCGCCGCCACCCCCTCCACCCCCAGGAGGGGGTCCCCCACCCCTTCCGTCTAAAGACGATACGCTTGATGACGACAGTCCCCCGCCCCCGCCTCCCGCCCCGCCTCCCCCTCCTGTTGGTTTCTTCGGAAACCCATCCTCAGGTGCCCCATTACCGCCCCCTCCCCCTCCCCCTCCGCCCCCTCCTTCGATGAGAGGAATCGCTTCCGCCTCGAGTTCCGCCCCTAGCTCCGCTCGCGCGTCCATGCTCCTCGGCGCCAACCTCTCTGTCATGCTTTCCGCCCGCAAAGATATGCCTTACACTCCCGGTATTAAGATGAAGCAGCTCCAGTGGGACAAGCTCCCTCATCAACAAGTTGCTAAGACGCTCTGGAGTGATGATGACAGTCAAAAGGAGCAGGAAATGTTGAAAAAGCTACAAAATGATGGAGTGTGGTCGGAGATGGAGGAAGACTTCAAGGCGAAGCAGCTAATGATTAACCTATTGGGTAGGTTGACTTTTTTGGGACTACAGAGTCAAGGCTACCTTGGCGTGAAATCTGTGTGCCTGACCTACCTCAACAGCTCGACAGAAGCAAGCCGAGCTGAAGAGCGTTCTTGATCCTCAGACCAAGAAACGTGTTGGTGCGTCTTTCAGCGGCACCGTGAAAAGTATAGTCACCTTACTCACACGTATCAGAAATCCTCATCCAGCGTGTCAAAAAACTGGAACCGGAAGAGATTGCCCAGCGGATACAACAGTTCGATCAGGAAACATGTACCGAGGTCTTCCTCAGTGAGCTCAAGGGCGTCTTGCCAACTCCTGAACAGGTACAACTCCTAGTACAAAGCTATAATCCTTGAACGTTGATTTTTTGTCAGGTTGGCAAGCTCAATGTGTATCGGAATGCTGAACTTGTGGAGCTCGCTGGCTTGCACCCGTCTGACCGTCTCATGGTGAAGCTCATCCAGATCGAACGGCTTAGTCCTCGAATTGAGGGCATGCTTTACAAATGCAAGTTTGGAGAGCAATGGTCACTTCTGGACGAGGTAAAAGCTTATTCAACATTCCCCGTCACACAGCTGAGTACTCGCAGGGTGCTAGAAAAGTTAGTCAGGCTAGTGAAGCGTTGCTACATGCCAAGCAGTTCAAAGAAGTGCTCAATGTAATTCTCGCCTTCATCAATGGGTCCCGTTGTTGACTATTCCCTAGCTTATCCTCATGGTTGGGAACTATATGAATGGTACTGGCATCAAAGGTGGCGCGTTCGGTTTCCGTGTCAGCAGCATCAACAAGGTTTGTGCTAAGCCAATTTGTTACCATTTACCGTGCTCATGCCTCTGCACAGCTTGTGGACACGAAGTCCGTCAACAACACTACTCTCTTACATTTCCTCGAAAGGACCATTCACAAACACTTCCCTGATATGGTGGAATTCCTCGAAGAGCTGAATAAACCGGCAGAAGCTTACAGAGGTTTGCATCGAACATAGCTCACCCAAACATCTAACATCTCGCATAGTTAACGTCCAGGACATCAGAAAAGACCTCATTGTTCTCCGAGACGGTCTCAAGCGCATACGACAAGAACTGAACGACCATTACGTCGACGTGGTCCAAAACGATGGCTTTAGCAGGCAGATGTGGCAATTCATTGGCAAGGCCACTTCGAAGCTGGAGGACCTTATCGATGATGTCAACCATGCGGAGACGACCTTCACCGAGGTCGCTGCGTACTATGGTGAAGACGACAAAAACATGTCATCAACAGAGTTCTTTGCGATATTCAAGACATTCGTCACATCGTACAGAGTGAGCTAGTTTGAAATCATGACGGCGACACACGAGTTGTTGACATTGCCTTGTCTTCTTAGAAATGTATGACGGATAATCAAACGGCAGCCGAGGAAAAGCTTGCGATGGAGAAACGTAAGCAGGCCATGGCAGAGTCAAGGTTACTCAGACAGAATGCCCACGAACAATCTGGTCCACAAGAAGAAGACAACGCCTTGGAGAACATACTAGAGGAGTTGCGCAAGGGGCATACAATCGGACGCAAGCCGCGTCGGACTCGGCCTACCAAACCAGAAGGCAGACCTCCTGTCTCGCTCATCACCGACGGGATTGCCGACACCGCACACATCGCACAAAATATGTTAGCAGCACTTCAAGCTGATGGCTTTGGTCTCGCGAGTTTACCTTCGTCACCAACATCCACAGCACCAAGACGGAGGACGAGAAGACGGACACAGGGATTAGTCAGCGAGGCTGGAGACTCGCACTCGGAGGTGGCATCGCCCGTTGTTGGATTGCCTGACCTCCCTACAGTATCAGACTTCGGGCTGGAATCAGAGTCGACCATGGACTTGGCATGACATTATTTGCTCTTATTAGCCGAATGTATATCTCTATCTGTACTGTATCTGCTTGCATTAGTTTTGCCTCATCTACGTCTCCGTGCCGGCATGTATGGCGAGCATATCAAACTCTGATTTTTGGAATGCAGTTCAGAAGAAAAAGGTGTTGCGTCAAGTTGGATTCTGTTCTCTCTACCACCCACGAGATGTTCAAGTCTTTCAAGTTCTTAGGCCTCGTCGTTGCCCTTTGCACCATCCCCCCTGTGCCAGCACAACCCAACAACACCGCGGTTGAGATTGAGGCCATCAAAGCCCATTTCACCCAATCAGGGCTGGTCCCGGCGTCCCTGCCAAATTTCACCGCGAGCGCACTCCTCACCGTCTCGTACAAAGGTCTTGGAAGCATTGTTATCGGTCAACCTGTATCAAGAGAACGTGGGTGACTCGCCTGACTCGGCGGGACGCCTCGACTAACCCGGTCTACATGTAGAGGTCCTGTATGAACCAAACCTGTCGTTGACGGCTGTCAACGCGTCCATGCCGCTGCAAGGCAAATTCACCGTCGTGATGATCGACGCGGGCCCGCCGGGGTCGGACCAGAGTCATGGTCAACGGCGACACTGGCTCGTCAATGGCGCAACCATCCCTGGTGCGTCGTTTGACCCATACACGAGAGCGGATGCTGACTGTCAAATGAAAGCGTCTGCATATTTGAACGTGTCCATGGTTGGGGCCACGGCGGTCACCCAGTACCTTCCGCCGAATCCTCCTGTGGGGGATGGACCCCATAGGTCAGCCCCTCTTGCGCGAGGATTTACAAGAAAAACTGATACGTGGTTTTCAGATACGCAATCCTCGTGTTCACTCAGCCAGCCGACTTCTTTGCCCCGGCTGACCTCGCTCTGGCGAACACAGGCGGGGGTATCTTCTCAGTTGGGGAGTACGCTAGGGTGAGTTTCTGGGTTGTTTCGATGAACGACCAAAGAAGCTTAAACGGACGGTTTATTTAGTTCACGAAGCTGGGCGCCATAGTCGCAGTGAGTACGGCGTACCTATGTAGAAGGTCGAGCTTATATCGTCGTTGGTAGGCGACCTATTTCACTTGTCAGCGAGGTCCTGCGACGGCTGTTCTTCCATCGACAAGTCCGGTGGTTTCTGAGACGCTCCCGGGGTGGAAGGGTGCAGCCCAGCCAACAGGAGCAATGGCACAGAAAACAAACTCGGGTCTGATCGCAACACGTAACGCGCTGGCCCTTTTCCTCGCGCCCATCATGGGTTTCCTAGCTTTGTGAACGAGATGAAATTTGTATAATACCGAGCATGGATTCGCATGTCTTGAATGGTTGTTGAAGGTAGATATAATTCCTCGAAAGAAGCGAAGTAACATGCAATAACATGAGGATAAACCAAAAAGTCAATATGGGAGCGATAGCTATGTGAACGATTCGAGTCGCGCCTAGCTCCCATAGCGCTCCCGAGCCTGCATTGCGACAAAAAGAGTAAGAATTTGCGGTATGCCGTCGTCATCTCTGTCCCCTGAAGTCCTATCGCACTTACCGCATCCTGGGCCATGTGCACGTAGCCTGAGTAGCCTTCAGCATATTTTCCAAACTCTTTAGCTTTGCTGGCACCGAGGCCGACACCTTGTGCATATATGGCTGTTTGGCTGCGCAGCAAGTCAGCAAGTTATGCTGAGAAGAATCTGGAAGAGATGTTACACTGGGTCAACGCGACCGTCACCATCACTACCCAGACCATAGCCCTCTTTCCAGCCCATCATTTTCAACAGTCTGTTGCCAACGTTATTATCATCCTTGCCAGGGGCTAGGGGAGCAGGTGGTGGCGAGGGTGGCGGAGGGGGTCCTTCAGCAAATCGTTTCTTCTTCGAAACTGTTGTCATGTTTTCTGGCAACGGAACATCTGGCTGGTTGTGCATGATCCGACGTTCGGATGCACGATCGCGATACTTGGGCTGCTCAGTTTCAGCTGGTTTGAGGACAGAGGTTTTTCGCGCAGCTTCCACTTTCTGGCGTGCGACATCGCGCAAATTTGCGTCCTTGAAATTTTTCTGTTGCGTTTGAACGAAAGTCGTATTCAACGAGCCATGTATGTGCAAAGCAAAGGTAGCCGTTAGCATCTAGTAAGCAAATACGGAAAAGGGAATGAAGAGGCGAGCCTTGTGAAGATCTGATTCCTTGTTGTGACGTCTGAGTTGGTCCATGGTTTTGAACTGCCTTGCACAAAGTAGACACGTCATCGCGCTTGTGTCAGAGAATTCGAATTCGGCTTCCACCGGCTCGGGAGTTGTCGCTGTCGACGGTCCGTTGGAGATTGCTGAGAACTGCGAGGTAGGAACCTGGGAGATCGGCAGATGAACGCTAACTGCCTCAATGCTTGAGGTCCCAATTTGATTCCTAGGTCCCGAAGTTGGACCTTCCTTGAGTTCTTCTTGAACTTGATTCCATTTCTGGATGTTGTTGGCAGTCTGGACAGGCGTTAGACCATCACTAACATTGGCGACATTGTATCTCAAATCATACCTTTTTACTCGCAATCAATGGTGCAACCTTTTTAGCTGCAGCTGCTAGTATCGGTGTAAGTGAAGGGAAACCAAAGTGCTTGAAAAACAGGAAACCTTTGTCATCTTCAGCTGTAGGCTCTGGCCCCATCTCATCATCACCAGGGTCAAATTCCTCCGCAGAAAATCCTATGGGTAGTGAAACAGGTGCTTTCGCTGCCGAAAGTGATACCATAGGTTTACTACCGGTCGGCCCTGCCTTGAAATTAAGAGTAACCGGTTTGTCAGAGACAGGCAATGCGGATGGTGCCGGTGGTTTCTTCAATGGATCATCTAGAACATGTTAGATCATCATGGAGTACCCACAACGTTGTGGACACACCCTTTGCCTTCTTCTTCTTCTCCTTGGGAGCTACCGTCGCTGCTTCTGAGACTTGTGTTGTGGCCGGTTCGTCTACCTTGAACTCCAAGATAGCAACGGTTGCTGACTCATCCCAGTACTTGACAAAGGTGTTTTCAACACCACCAAGGTTAAGAGATGATGGTATAGCAGTTTCGTCACGAAGCATATAATCTGAGACTGGTTGAAAAGAATATGGGTGTGCAAATGAGGCCGCAACGGGTTTGTCAGAAATGCGAAAGCCAGAGGGATGGATCTGTGGCGACATGCTGTTTGCCAGCACTGCGGATGCGGCCTATGGTGCATAAACACGACGAGGATAATCACAGAAAAATATTGAATACCTGGATATCCACAAACTCGACAAAGGCAAATTGGAAACTAGCCAAGGTTACTTTGTCCTTGATGAGTACAATTCGCCTCATGCCCTTGTGACCCTCCTTTCCGGTTCCTGCGGAACCCATCATTGCTTGCGCGATGGCTTGAGGGCCGGAGAGAGGGTCCAATCCACGGAAGAGCAACACGGCAGCGGGTGCGTTGCCAATGTCACGAGTCCCATCATTGGTGTTTTGCCGGCGGCCTTTGTCGTGAGGTATTGCGCTCTGCGAATAGTCGATCTTTACTCTGCGACCGTTGTGCGGAGTGCCCATCTCGATGGCTTTGTAGAAAGCAGCTTTGGTGGAAGCCCCATGCGATGCTGGTGGCGGTACTTGGATGAACGGAAATAGAGGGTCCACAAATGCACGGGCATGTTCCACGCTGGCGAACTGAGCGAAACCGAAGCCCTTGGAAATACCTTTAAAAATCCAATAGTCACACATGTCAATGCGCTATACGGTATACAATATGAACGGGGCAAGTGCCTGATGATCTGTCTCTTATGATGGTGACGGTCTCGATGTTGCAGCCGTTGCTGGAGAGGTAAGCCTGCAGCTAAAGTATGAAGATGGATTCAGCTTTGTATCGAAGGACATGTAAAGTGTATCGACAAACATCCGCCTCGGAAAAGTCGGGGTCTAAACCCAGAAAAATGACATGCGAACTGGGTTCGCTCGGGACCAGGCGCTTCTTACTATGGAAGCCCTTGCCATGTCGGTCGTCATTGGGGTAGTCGGGTGCCGAGTCATTATGTCTGCTCGGATTTGGCTGACCGTAGCCGGAATCAAAGGCGGCTTCGTCATAAGCCTGTGCGTTGTATCCCTGTGACGAATGAGAACCGGTGTAAGCAGGACGACTGGTAAAGCACAAACCCCGTTGTCGTATTTTCTGCGTTTGCTGTCGCCGTAGTGGTCGTCTTCTCGACCTCGGACATTTCCTCTGTTGTCTGCTGGCCAATAGCTTTGATCAGGCCAGTAATCTTTGCCCTTGTCCCAATCACGGTTGTAGGCCATCGTTGTCAAGAAGAGAGGAGTGATGGTGAAGACGAAATTTGGTTGGCGGCTTACAATCCTGTTCGGCCAAACATTGCACAACAACGACTCTTAGACTTGACCACTAGAAATGGCCGCTGCGAGTACGTCCGATGCTCGTCTACAACGCTGACGGATAAATAACCGCCCTGTAGACTACCTCAAGGTGCCCCAAATCAACGTCTATTCATATTTGCATCTCATCATTTTTAGGTCGACCCCGCTATTGAGCGATGGAATCGCATGGTGCGTGGTTTCGACATGTAGAGTCAGCGGGGTGTTCAGACAACCATACAGCGCGAAGATGCCTACAAGCACTTTCGGTTCACTCGCCGCACTACCTTGATCTCGCTGACGGGCTTCGTGTTCGTTCCCGGCGCAATCTACTACCTCGCATCACAAACCCACGTGAGGACTGCATGCAGTATTCGCTGACATCTCATGGCTCACTATGCCTGGTATTCTAGCTCAAGTACAAATGGACGGGTAAGCAGAGAGGCGAGTCTCTCACTGAGCACTGAGGGCTCTGGGGTAGAATATGCTTGATGCAGTGTCATCTGCGTATTATCAACATGGATATCCGTCTAAAACCTCTTGCACAGTTCTATGGCAATCTTGCAACCCCCACCGACGATCGTACTGAGGAGCGCGTGAGCTGGGGCGCGTTGTGAATGATGCTCGACTGCAGTGTCGAGGTGCTCAAGTTCATCGTCTCGCAGTTCTTTTATGACGTCTCGTAGCAATGACACGCTGGGGTGTGATGATGGCAACGACTCGAACTGTTGCAGTTGACTTGTCAAGGACGCGTCAGTGAGGGAGCGGGACGTGCAAAGAAACATACTCGTCGTAGTGTTCGCCAATGACCGTTTCGACGGCTTCTGTGCAGGCCATGGCAGCCTCCTTGCCCAAGAGGGCGGTGACGACGCCGAGGCCATAGCCAGCAACCTTGGCCACGTCGGAGAACATTGTGGGCCGCACCTGATGTTGAACTTGAAGTTTGTCCATGACCAGGAGGTGTCGTTTTTCCTGGTTCCACATTTCCTGTGCAAAGGGCAGTCGACCGAGCTGAACGACAAGAGGTCGCGTGCAACACGCACCTGAATCAAAGGGCCGACCGTTGGGTCCCGCCCAAGCACGGCCATCTGCCCCTTGTAGATGTAATTGGCGGCGATTTCGCCTGCGTGGTCGACGCGCAATGCACTATCTAATACTGCGCGTTGTGCGTGAGTGAGGCGGGACGGGGTGGAGGTGAGTGCGGGGACATTGGCGTTGGCGGGGTCGGTGTAGAAGGCGGATGCCCTGGTGGACACGGCGCGGACGAGTCGAGGTCGGATGAGGACGTGAGAGAGGCCCATCATGTCCGCAACGCACAGGACGGCGCTCGCCAAAGGTCGGTCTTGTCACGCTTGATATGCGCACACTGGCACGTCCGTTGTTCAGGTGGTTTCAAAGACGTCGCCGACATCCTCTTGGCTACTCCCAGCGACATATCTCGTGCGTGTAAAATACCGCCTCACGAGGTGAACAAGATCATATCCCTCATCTGCCGCGAACACGCTCAACCTCCCCGTCCACTCCAAACACTCTTGTCCGATGCCAATGAATCCTTCACGACAGGTGACTCCGAACTCGACTCCATCCTCGGCGGTGGGATCACCACCGCCATGGTGTGGGAAGTCGTCGGCGAGAGGTATCGTCCACATACCCTCTAGGTCTCGCAAATGCTAAGGATTCTCGTCCAGCGCGGCCGGAAAGACCCAGCTCGCCCTTCAGCTCTCTCTCCTCGTGCAGCTGCCTCACGACCTCGGTGGCATATCGGGCTCCGCCTGCTACATCACCATCGCCTCCCATCTTCAAACATCGCGACTACAACAAATTCTGGACGGCCATCCCCTCCTCTCCCCCTCAGTCTGCGCTTTCTCCGACGTGCAAACTGTCCAGACACCCACAATACCCAGGCTCATCCATGTCCTCTCAACGTTCCTCCCGCAATACATCGACAATGCTTCCAAAGATCCGTCCTCAAAGCCACTAAAGCTGCTCGTCATCGACGCGCTCGCCGAGCTCTTCCATTCCGTCGGAAAAACAACTACAAAGACCCTCGTTGAACGCTCCCGCCAACTATCCGAAATATCTTCCCACCTACACCGTCTTGCAAGCAAATATCGCATCGCTGTGCTCGTCCTAAACGAGGTGATCGACGTCGTCGATCGTGACGAGCTTCCCGGAGGCGACGCGATAAGCTACCGCGACCAGTCCAGGTTGTTTGGCCGAGCCGACAGCATTCCAGGCGAGGACCGGAAGGAAGCTGCGCTGGGTCTCGTGTGGGCGAACCAAGTGAATGCTCGCATATTCCTCACTCGAACTGGGAGGAGGCGGTACCTCGACGAGAGTGAGCCACCCCAAAAACGGTCGGCTGTCGGCAGGACCTCAACCTCCCAGATAGCCATCACTCCGGTCGATGACCAGCCAGTCCTGATCCGGCGTCTCTCCGTCGTATTCAGCTCCGTAGCTGCACCCGCTTCCTGTGACTATATCGTCACGACAGAGGGCATATCTGTCATACCTGGCAGCACCGTCTCATTAGCTGCGTCGTATGCAAGGGTAAACCAGCACCTAACAACGAGCCCTGCCGCGGCAAAAATGCGGCAGAAGGACCACGTCGCGCCACTGGACGCTGGTTGCGTTGCTGATGGCTTCCCTGCCGAGAGCAGTAGACCACCCACACCCGAGAACGAGCTCGGACCGACCGATGACGTTGACGAGTGGGACAGTTTCTGGGCACAAAACTCTTTACCAGATGACGTATTCACTCAGGTAGATTCATCCGATGCACCTTCCACCTCCAATGCATAAAAATCTCCGTGACGCCGTCGCGAAAGAGTAAACGAGTGGTATGATATGAATATAACCTGTGAACCAGGATGCCAACACTACAAGGCGTATCTCCAGGAACCAGTCCCGGGGTTCCAAATCCATGGATACACGACAGCTGACCACCAGCGAGTTCAGCAATTCAAAGGTGCGTCAGTCCATCCTGAGTTGTTCCGTGATCTAGAGGACGCCTTTAATGTAGGACGCGTATAGCTCTCGTCCACGTCATGCCCGTGAGCAGCGAAATGCGAGCTGGGTGCCTTTGTAATCGGATACCGTGGCATCACTTTAACGGCGCCGGGAAACTTGTCGATCCACGAGATGATAAAGCCCACCGAGGCTAAAAACCAGCCGTGAGGTTGGACTCCACGGGACCCCGCGCGTGACGACTCACCTAGGACGGGGGAGACATACGCCATGCAGATCTGCGCGCCTGCATGGACGCAGGGGTTACCCGCGTTTGCGAAATCGTTGCAAATGCCCATGCCACCATCCTGCCGTGCATGCACCGTCAGTGATGCGGCTAGAGCTGAGCAGAATCAGCACCGAGTTACGAGCGTAGGTGGGGCCATACCAATACCAAACAGCCCGCAGATGCCGGACAGGCACAAGTTTCTCGTGTTACTCACTTCTTCGTCCCGACTCGCACATTGGTAACAAAGGCTAACGACAGGCTAAGCAGGTGCGAACACACTCTAGGGTAGCGGATTGCTCACCAGCCAATCACAGTTAACAGACTGAGGATGTCGAAACAGATGGCCAATGCCTGAAAGGCTACAAAGCGTGTGTCATTTCGTGTTCTCTGGCATGTAGCTTGACCATGGAACATACCCCCTCCAGTCTTTTCATGAAAAGTGATCGCGGCAAGCACCGCCGAGATGGCATTGGTAATAACAATGAAGACTGTCGACGATCGGTGATACCGTCAATGAACGATCAAGCCAGAACTCGATAAACTTACAGAGAAGGATCATGCGCGAAAGAGCGAAAGGGAAGGGCATAGTGTCACAGACAACTAATCTGCCAGATGGAAATAGAAATGAATGGAATGCACAGGGGGGAGCGTCGGTACTTGTGATTGAAAAGCAAACTAACTAGACACATTATATACATTTTATGCTGTGGATGAGTTCGCGACGGGGTGGACAAAGGTTATTTGTGTGGACCACCAGGACAAAGGGGCACGCTTCACTTTATTGAACACGCGCCCACAAAGCTGTATGCGGTCTCGGGCCTGGGTTGTGGAAGACAAAATAAAGGGTCCGATGAACAAAGCAAACCAGTCATCACTGCATGTTCATCAATCGAGTGAATCCCAGAGTCGAATTTCCAGCAAAAGCATGGTTAATGAGTGATATATTACAGGTATGTGCAAGAAACAAACGCCAAAAAAAACAAAGCATTTGCCAAGCATCCATCATAAACCAGACATGAACAAATCAAAGTGTCGGGCATCGACATTTATTCATGATCACTGAAGCTCCATATCCTAACGTCACCATCATCGCTTCCCGACACAACCTTGTCTTCTCCGAGACCGACGCAGGTCACCGCACCGCGATGCCCAAATAGGGTGGCTGTGCATCTGCCTTCTTCACGGTTCCACACCTAGGAGTCCACACATGTTCGGTACGAATTAACGTGGGACACAATGTTCAAGCACTAACCTTGATCGTACGATCGTGGCTTCCACTGACAAGCCTAAGCTTATCGCATGCTACTGCCCACACGCCCTCGATGTGCCCAAACAAGGTCCGCGTAGCCTTGCCCGTCTCGACGTCCCACACCTTGATCGTGTTGTCCAGGCTCCCCGATATTAGCACAGGTTTCTTGGCAGGCTTGCCAATCATACTGGCCGTCGAGTTGTTCGCGGTGCGGTTTGTACTCCATGTATTGTCCATATTCTCGTTTGACTTCCTCGTATCATGCGTGACGACAGTGCAGATGTCGGCGGGGTTCGAACCCCCGCAGAGCTGGACGACATCCAAAGAAGAATTCTCGGTCGCATGTGCGGGGTCTGATGCGTGCAAACTATCACCACCGGACTCGTCATCCACGTCGAGAATTCGCAGGCTTTGAACGTGACCAACATGCCCAGTGAACTGACGCACGCAAGTACGTTTCGCGAGATCCCAAAGGCGGATAGTCCCGTCATCGGAGGCAGAGAAGAGCATCTTGCCCGTGTCGATTTTGAGCGTGGATCGACAATGATCGGGAGGCGAGCTTGCGCCCTCGTGGGCATCCCACAGCCTCACAGCATTAACCCAATCACGATGTCCGCGAAGAGTAAAGGCCTCCCCTGTACAAGAGTTCCAAATCTTGACAGTCGTGTCGGCGCTGCCGCTGGCTAGGATGTTCGCGTCAAAATCAAGACACACTACGCCTTCGGTGTGTCCCTCCAGTGTGCGGATGCATTCTCCCTTGCGCCAATTCCACACGCGGATGGTGTGATCCATACTTCCCGTAATCAACTTTGCCTCGTCAAACTGGAGGGCCCGCACGGGCCTCGTGTGACCTTTGAGACAACGGATCTCGAGACCGGTTTCAAGGTTCCAAACGCGTACGGTGAGGTCATAGGAGCCCGTGATAAGGATGGGGAAGGATGGGTGCTGGAGCGTTTCACTGAATTGAAGACACATAACGCCATCTGTGTGACCTCGCAGTGTACGGACGAGACATCGACCACGGCGCCAGTTACGCTCAACGGTAAGGCGCTCGCTGTAGACGTCTTTCCAGGGGCGGGTTATCATATCTGTTTTTATGTTTGTAGAGGGGGTGAGGAGGTCGGTGGGCTGGGGGCTTGAACTGGGGGGTGAAGGAGATGCTGTCGGTTGATCGTGGGGATAATGATGACCTTCTGATCTCTGACGCTTCAAGGGTCTATCGAGATGGGAGTGGGCAGCTTCCAACTGCCGCTTGGAAGAAGAAGGGGGTGAGGGAGGCATGAAAGGGGACGCCGAGCCAGGACGAGCTTGGCGCCTGCGTTCCAGAATGGGCAAGCCCCAGCCGCACTTGAGGCACTTTTGCCCAATATGCTGCTGGCATATCTCGCGCCAGAGGATATCGTCGTCAGCAAGGCTACGCCAATGTTTGGAGACCTGGGCAGCACGACAAAGGGATGTCGCGTCGAGGTAGGCAAGAATCTTGAGAGAGACTTCGCGAGGGAAGACGATGAAGGGGTCGATTCTAATGAGGTGGCCGAGTTGCTCTGTGAGGAGGGAGAGTTGGGAGAAGCAACACATTGTGAGTATGCCCTGAAGGATGAGCTCCCTCCTGGGGTGAGAGGAAGTGGAGAAGTTGGACCAGATCGAATTGACGACCTGCCGTTCCTCTTCGGGAAGGGCGTCAAGGGCCTGCGTGTGCGGATGAGTGATAGTTGGATGAGGTGAAGAAGGACGAACCTGTTGGAGTTTGAGGTTGGTGCCTTGGTCTGCAATGCGCTGGTGTCTGACGCAGAGCTTGCGCAGGGGAGGCTGGGGAAGCTGCAGGGAGAACTGCATCGTGTTCGGCTGAGAGGGAGGGGACGAAGCTCGGCTCGAGGTAGAAGCCAGCCTAGCTGGACGGAGGGTATCACACTTTTGTGGACCCGAGCTCCCTCCTGTAGACATGGTGAACGCTCGACGTACACCGCAAACGTCTACATGTCGACTTTCTTGACGAACATCGCGCAAGTACCTAGTCACGCCATAACACAGCCACCTTATCTGAGAAAAAAACTAACAATACAGCGACGACGATCCAGACAGCGCGAGTCGCTCGCAATTCGATATCATACTATACGCACAAATCAGATACACACACACACACACTCAGCGCATTCCTTTCTGCTGCAAAATCATCAATCCAGCGTGATCCGCAGCTGCTCCAACGGTATCGGCTCGAACGTGTCCAGGTCGATGCCCCGCGAGCGCAGTTCGGGTATGCAGTGTGGCGGTACGAGCTGTCGGTTGAGCTCAGGCCGCACAGAGAGCTCTGTGCAACCAATCATCAGTCACCCGTCCTTCTCTGCCACGTGCCCGACTCACCCTCGCGCGTAAAGTTGAACAAGGGTGGGAATTCCTTCTGGTTAGGCATCCTCGCTCCCTCACCACGCAACTCGTCAAAGAAGGGATGCACCATGGCTTCCACTGCGCTCAACCGAGCCCCGGGAGTATATTCGAGGAGCTTCGCGACCAAATCTATCGCTTCAGGTGCAGTGCGTGGTCGGAAGACCTACAAGACGCCATCAGATACACCACGTGCCAGGACACCCCCGCACCGACCTTGTTGAATGGATGGGGCTTGATCTGCGGAAACTTGTGCTCCATGTAATTGGGGTTCATCGTCTTGATTTGTTCTCGGGAAGGTGTGCCAAGGACCTTTATAATTTCCACCAGTTGATCGATACCGCTCTCGCCAGGGAAGAGTGGCTGGCCCAACATCAACTCTGCCATGACACAACCCGTCGACCATATGTCTGTTCGAGCGATACATCAAGCGTGCCACATGAGTTTTTGGTGGCACTCACCGATATTGGTGGTGTAGTTTGTAGCTCCGAAAATGAGCTCTGGTGCGCGGTAGTACCGCGAGCAAATATAACTGACGTTGGGCTCGCCCGCGACGAGAATCTTTGCTGAGCCAAAGTCGCACAGCTTGAGAACCCCAGTAGCGGGGTTCAAGAGCAAGTTCTGAGGTTTGATGTCACGATGGCAGATGCCAACCGAGTGGATGTAAGCCAGGGAGCGCAAGAGTTGATACATGTACAGTTTGATTTGGAGGGCAGGCATGGGCTGTTTAAGTTTGGAATAGTGGCGACTGGCGCGATACACAGTTTCAGGTACATATTCGAGCACAAGGTTGAGATAAACCTCGTCCTTCTGGGGAGAGGTTGAATAGGTAGCCAGAGAACATGGTATGTAAGCCAACCTTGTCTCCGTTGGAGTAGAAAAAGGCTTTGAGGTCAACGACATTTGGATGAGCGACGAGTCTCATAATTTGTAGTTCGCGGTTCTGTGCAATAGAATCCATGCAGGTCAGCATGACGCATATCGCAGGCGGTGAAGGAAAGAGGGAAAGTTTGAAAAAAATTGAAGTGGAGAAAAAAGTGGAAAAAAATTGATTGGAAAAGGCACCTTGAAGCGCTTGTCCTGGAGGACTTTCTTGATGGCGATTTCTTCGGTGTCCTTGGACGGCTCTGAGAGAAGTTTTGCCTGGAATACGACGCCAAAGGAGCCGTTTCCGATGACTTTGCAATTTGTGTAGGCGAGCTCGCGCTGCTCGCCAGACCTTCCATCTGAGGCGACGACTTTGACGATCCTGTGGGGGTCGTCGATGGCTAGTTGATTTATGAGGAGGTGAGGGTCTGATTCCATTGATGTGGGGTGGGGAAGAGTGGGAAGGAAGCGAGTGGAAGATGACGGAAAGAAAAGGGCGGGTGAACCATATATGGACGCGGGGGACGGGGGGGAAGGGGAGGAGAGGAGGACAATGGGGAGAAAAATACTCACGTGACAATTTGACGCCGTTTATTGGAGCGTTGGAGACCATCTGAGGAGGAGGGAGAGAGGGACGAGCGGCAGATTTCGGTGGATCAGGACGGCGATGTGGAGGAAATAAGAGAAATAAACAAGGAAATGGAGGGGGAGTACGTGAGTACTGGCTGGTTGTCTGGGAGAGACGTGCACGAGGGGACCCTGGCAGGAGCGCACTGACTGATCCCCCCACAGTCGTATGGTCCTGTGACCCGTTTGTGACCGCCCCCCAAAGATGTACAAATACCTCCTACTCTACACTCATCTAGTCACCCCGCAAGCGCCGCCCCCGCCCCCGCCCTCCCCACCTTCCCCGCTGTCTACGACCACCGCTGACCTGACTCCCCTCTGCTTCCACTTCCATCGCTTCGACCGAGGGCGCCGGTATGTTAACTCTCATAAAATCAAATGCAACTTGGACTTGTCCCGCACCCCATGTCTCGCTTGCTTGTCGAGAAATCTCATCAATCACAGCAAAGCGCACATCATACCCATTCTTCGACTGCCGTGGGGCGGGAAATCTGTCCACGAACAGTCCCGTTAAAACTCTCAACCAGCTAACGCTTGGCTACTTACCGGCTCCCAATATGGTTCAACACCAGTCGCTCAGCACCAACACGCTTTGCAAACTCCCCCGCCATCGCCGGTGTCGAGTGTCCCCTCGCTAATACTTTCTTTCGAACCTCCGCATCCTTCCTGCGTGCCTGTGGATCCACAGAACTAGGTATACATGCATCGGTGGCTTCGTGTATCAGAAGCGAGGGTGGAGGGAACTTCAGGAGAGGCTCGATAGCCGAGGCGTCATAAGTATCCCCGAGAATCGCAAGCTTTCTCTTAGGGAAATGTGCCTCTCTGATGATGTACCCGATACATGGATCTAAATTCAACACCATGTGACCGTTACTGAGCTGTCGTGACAGACCGATCAGATACACTAACCTCGATGCGATATAGGCCCTGCATCAACTATGATATCTCCAACATGTCTACGGGCTACAACGAATGCTTGCCAGAAGCCTTGTTCGTTGCACAAAAAATCAAAACCAGGACATTCACTGGAATGCAGAGAATTGGCATCGCAAAGTGTTCGTGGGCATTGAGGCGTAAGAAGCTCGTGTACCACATAAGTGTCTGCAGTCTTGGTAAGGGTCATCGTAAGGATAGAGCGGACAAAGGTGCGTAAGCCAGCTGGGCCATAAATTTCGATACGAGGCGGCTTGGTGAACAATAACCCATGAGATACCTTGGCCTCGTCAAAGATAAGGAAGACACGTACAGGTTTTGCAGGAGGGAGTGTCTCCAAGCCATCCACGATGACTGGCGGGAAGAGGATATGACGTAAAAAGGGTACAATACCCATGACATGATCAGCTGCAGCAAGCGTGAATTTCATGTCAACGACAATATGAATGCACTTCTTACCGTGCATGTGCGTCACAAAGAGTTTGGAGACTTTCTGTGCTCGGAGTGTCGCTTCGCCATTACCGCGAGGATGCATATGGAACTGACGGGTAGTGCCTTCCGCACAATCCACCACTATGATGAAGATAAATCAAGGTATGTGCAAGTCATCCACATATTGCGTACTCCACAATGATCCGTCTCCGATGACATTTGCGACTGAAATGGTATCAGGGATATGTCGAGTAGGAAACGGAGATGGTTGGACAGACCAAGACTCGAACAATTGCGTGAAGGTGAGGGTCCTCCTCCACTAGATGTTCCTAGGAATGTGATCTGCATGTTCCTAGCCATGGTTAGAGAGTAGGACTATTCCGTGAATCACGTGCGAGAGGTCGAACATATCCATAAAAGGAAATTACATGACTACACGGTTGAATTAGCGGCTGGCTCTCCTTTCTCCTCGCCGTCGCGGTTGTTCGGCTGGTCGTCTCGGTGAGCAGCACTAACTGCTCGTTTTCTTATCGCTCAAGTTTGAGATCTCTCAAGTCGCTCTTTATATTGCTTCACTACGGCTGCGCAATCAACCATCGTTATATGGCTTCACTTGTCGCGAACTTGAACACCTCCACCTCTCAATCGACAGGGCCGTCGACCCTATCGTCAAATTTGCGCATGCCACACGTTTTCGTGGTCCCCCCAGAGGAAGAACAACAAGATAACCCTCCATGGTGCTGCTTCGATGCCGACGAACAGCCAGAAAATAACGATGACTTCCCTTCAGATCCAGACATTCATTTCGTCGACGTTTCCTACCTCTTGCAACAACCCGAGCATGACGTGCCTGCTCCCCTCGCTCGTCGTACCACTGTTCACAAGCCAAGACGGAGGCCTCCCATGTCGAAGAAGCTCGAGAAGAAACAGCGTCCGGAGGCCCTCAGGATAATTGAAAATAAATCAAGACAGAGAGATGCGCGGGAGGATTCGGATGTCATTGAAGTGGTAAAGGTGAAGCGTGGCAGAGAGGCTCTTACGGATCCGGAGGAGAATACAAAGATTAAACGCTCCAAGACGCTCAAGGCGCGAGCGACCAAAGCCTTGCAGTCCATCAAGAATGTCGGCAAGGCCTCGCACAGGACCCATGTGAAGGAACTCTGGACCTCAAGTGAAAGCATGCCTGGGATTTTCAAGGGGGTGCAAGAGCAGATCCGTTCGCAACAGGCCCAACCTCCTACCCTTCCCAAGAAGGGATCTCTCACGCGGGCCAATTCGCGGTCGCTTTCGCAAATTTTCCACCCTGTGAAGCCTGCACGAGTAGAATCGACATTCACTGTCTGCGTAGCATCGTCGGCAGTACCCGTTGAAGCAAACTACGTCCTCCCAGCCACGAATCCATCATCACTTCCACATCTCAGGTTCAACAACACGAATTTATCCCTCAACGAGGCCCCAAGTACTCTTACGACCGATGATGCGCTAAATAGACCAATATCCTCGATCCCTTATACGAAGAAGAGTACCAGCAGAAAGTTCTCTGTCCGAGAGCTCCACCGACTCTTCTCTTTTTCATCTTCCCCGGATGACGCTTCGTCATCACCTACCGCAACTTCTTCATCCGCCCGTAGTAACTCCAAACCACATACTTCCACATCGCCACGCGATTACCCAGACGACCCCATGGAAGAAGATATATCCGCGGATGCACACTTTGTTGATCTTGACAGTGCGGATCGAAAGCTCGCGTCGCAGTATTGTCAAGCATTTCACGCCCACCATGATAACGGAATCTCTCCCCCACGTCGTCTCAGCGATGTTAGTTTCGAGATGAAGCTTGACTCTCTTCACTTCGATTCCTTGTCTTTAGATGCCGAAGACTTTCATGTTTCAAGGGAGGGGAACATCCTGCGGTAATATTATGTTTTTGCTCAATGCAGCCGCTGCTTCTGTGGCCCTTTATCACACAACTACAGCCAATTCTTCTTATATGAAGTGAATTCATCTCCCTCATCCATCGCTCGCTCCCTGCATACCAGAACACGTACCACTTGAAGCCCCGTACATCTCCCGTGGAACAGATAAACCTATGGCATTGCAACTCCAAAGTACGTACAGAAGACTACCTCCGCCCATCACGATATTCAAGGACTTGCTTTCTGCTATATATACCAATGCTTTCTTCTTGTTTTCATTGTTGATGTCCTGATCTTAAGTTGCTCAGTCTTAATTGCTCTCTACTTTCTCACTCACAAGTATATTTTATCGGCTGAGCCGTATCGATCTAGATTTTTATTTGTAGATTGTATTTGCACCTACTCGAGACAATTGATGCTGCTCTCGAGAACGACAAGTCCGAAGTTCGTTTGGTGGTTTATTAACCCGCCAACCATAACGTAACTCAAGCCTTACGGTCTTGATACACTGAAGGGAGAGTATGTATTCCGGATACTGTCAGAGTATTAGGGTCACGTTATCACGCAGTTTCCATTTTTGATCACGAGGGCAGTGAAACGCTTGTACGCCGCGAGGTTTCTCCGTCTACCCTAGTGAGCCTCAGGTTATACCACCAGGTCCAATGTCTTCTACGTACGTTCGCGCGACGCGATCTCGAGGCGTATGCTGATCACTTCTGGATCGTAGATTCACACCATCCCAGGCCATCGATATGTCCAAAGAGAAGGACTGGCCCATGCATCTGGGTGGGTTTTTTGCACGCCTATCCTATCGCTGCGTCAAGGTATCCACTACATCACGCTTGCAGGCATGTTGGACTGGGATAATACCAAGATCGTCTTCACGAAACGGAGTCTCGTAGAGTTCCTCAAGTAAGTGGCACGGTGTATTGGTGAACGCGTGCAGCAAGTTCAGCACTCAGGCAGATACGCCGGTGTCACCATCGATCCAGGCTTCACGAACATTCAAAAGTTGCCGCGTACGCGCTCACGCTTCATTGCCAAGCTTCTCGTGTTTGATTACATTTTCAGGATATGCACAGTTTGGAAACATGGTTCAAGTTGTCAGTCCTGCCTCGGAGGAGACGACGACCGAAGGTATGGAGGATAGCTAATCCATATCCTCTCCCAGGGACTTTAACCTCTTGCTTAGTGACTACCTCCTCTACATCGGCTGTCCAACCACCCGCTAGTAGTGGCGTTCAACAACTTTTCGAAGAAGAGTTCCCTGATGACGCCCTGGCCACTGCTCCGCTAGTGTCATCCACTAACCGCACTGAAGAGACTACTGGGGTGAGCATATCGCATGCAACCGTGTTTGGTGTTGCTGAACCATCAGTAGTCGGGTGGCTTTAAGCCTACACGGTCAGTGTACCAATTTTTGGTCATGCGAAATGTCTGCATCTGACTCGATTATTTTCTGAAAGTCGCGTTCGCACCATTCCAGGGGGGAGGGATAGCATTGGAAATATATTTTCCGATGAGGAGACAGAACAGTTCGTCCCCACGCGCAGGTGAATATGATCTTATCCGGTACACCTCCGGTGTTGAGTCATTCCGTTGGTCAGGGTGCGACAACGTCCCGGAGGAACAGATAATATCGAAGGAGTGAGTGGCTTTCCGTTGTGTTGCTCTGATATTGATCATTGGCGATAGCTCTTTTAATCTAACAAGCACCTGAGGTAAGAAATCATGCTATTAGAGAATTTCACATCGCTGTATCATTAAAACTCTTAGTACAGTACAATCGGTCATAACCCATATCGTTGTAAGAGATGAAGTACATACTCTGTAGACGAAAATGTAAATTGATCTCAGAAAACAAAAAAGAAAATTAATTCATGGTAGCGGCGAGGTTCGAACTCGCGCGGACTTACGCCCATTGGGATTCAAATCTCTTAAATCCAACGCCTTAGACCAACTCGGCCACGCTACCGATCACCGAAATCTCGGGCTGTGTTTTGATAGAGGTGACCGCCTCAGAGGTGCGATGTTTCTACGCTTGAAACCTGAGGACTATCAGGTCGCTTAGATTTGAGACCACAATCAGCATGGCGTGTGGCCAGGAGAAAGTAGTGGTAGATACCTGATCAAAGACGAGAAGCCTCGGAGGTCAAGTTCCTAGAGTATAGCGTGGCGAGATCTGGCGAGATTGTCTGGGCTTTGCTGGTAACACCGTAAGGAAGGGTTTGAAAAACTGCCAGTGCCACGTCTAATATCCTGCCAGGGACCTGCGCTGTCCATCACACTAGCAGAATTTGTGCGCTCGAACCACGTATTTCGTCACAACCATAAAATAACTATCCATACCTATACAAAGTGCATTGCTTGTAATTCGGAACAAGTGGGAAAAAAAACAAAAGAGAAAAGGGACAGGTGAAAGTAGAATACAGAGGCAAGCAAACGAAGCGATAGGAGGGTATGTAGGTGGATTAAGCGGTGAGCGAGGGAATAGGAGATTTCTGGTACGCTTGTTGCCCCATAGCGGTCTATCAAATCGAAGCTTTCATACAACGACAGATCGTAGCGTCCCAAAAATGTTCATAGCTCAATCCATCCATCCTTTCCGAATGTATTCTCTCCCGAATAGCTGACGTAGAGGAAATTATCTTCATCCCTGTGAGATATCACAATCAGATTCACTACAGATCATAGCGATGCATAAAGACAGACTTGTGTTCTTCGTATATGGCGCTCATAAGAGCGGCGGTCGGCGGAAGAACCTCGTCGACAAAGATGAATATAGCTTTCTCTGGTGCAAGCTTGATGCGCTTCCGGATGACGTAGACGAATTGACCCACAGTCAGATCCTATGAAATAAACAGCAATCAGACCTTCATCGCGCACGGTGCGCAGCAAAAGCACGCCTACTGAAGGTACGAGATACTTCTTCTTGTCGATCGTCGGGATATCCGTTCGGTCTGCCTTTTCGCAGATAACCTAATTTTCAAGTGTTGTTTGGCTCAGTTTCTGGGATATATATTCCAGAGGCGACAAATACTGACGGGGATACGATCGGGATACTTCTGTCTGATACGCTCTGCTTCCTGCTTGCGCTTCTCTGTGAGTCGCCACTTGGGTGAGCAAATGAGATACTAGACAGGAACACAGCATACCAAAGGGGTGCTCATCCTTGAATTTCGACCTCATTGTGGTTGGCTGGAGTAGTTAGAGAGCTAAGTAACGTAGTAAGATGGGCTGACAGAGAGTGGGAGTAAAAGCGAGTCGTAGTCAACGTTGAGGATGAAGGTACAGCAGTAACCCAATGTGGCTTTCAAAGCCTCCTGGCTTCCGTGACATGTGACCGCAGCGTGACTCATGCGCAAGACATCCCTGAAAAGGGAAACAGACGCAAAACAAACAAACCTTTTACTAGTAGCTGTTAGGTTTGCTGCACCGTGACGCCTACAGAGCAGAGCACTACATTACAATGAAACGAATTTAAGGACGTTCTTATTGGTCAGCGACAAGAACAAGAATCTTGCTGAATCCCCCGTCGAATAATAGTGGATGAGAGTCCCAGACAGCCAGTCACGAGACCACCATTGACAGGTGTTGAACGTTGAACGTTGAACTTCCAGGGGATTGAGGGAGGAACACTTGACACAAGTGCCATAAAGATAAAAAGTATTAGATGTAGTACTTACTCATACCGAAATAAATAACAATATCCTGGACCATGATACTGTAAAGTCACCTCTTTCCACGACACGCGAAAGCACGACGATCACTTTCTTGCATCGCTCCCCATCGCTGCAGCCATGCCCATCGCCATTGCAGTGCCCATCTGGTTCCCAGGTCCATCAGAAGGTACAAAAACCGTTCTGTCACCGAAGGCCTGGATGCGTGAAACCTCGACTCGTCTCATTCCCATTTCTCGCGCGAATTGGTCTACGACTGCACCGTCCGCCGCTGCTTTGATCCGGATAGCTTCTGCCTCTGCTTCGGCAGTGAGGCGGATGGCTTCGGCTTGTGCGAGAGCTTCAATCTTTGTACGTTCGGCTTGGGCTTTCGCGGCTGCGATAACGCTGTAAGCCTCAGAATCTGCTTGTGTCTTTAGATAGCACTATGTTAGGGTCGTCGTTCCACAGTAAAATCCCTTGGTACATACGTTGCGCGCTTGTACCTTGATGCGTGCGACCGCCAACGCTCCCTCTTCCTGTTTTACTTTGTTCGAATTCTCCCTGTCGACGTTCTATGACAGAGATGTAAGTTAACGAAGCAGAAAGGAACGTAACGACAGCTTACTGCGGCCTCTACTTGTGCTTGAAGCGCCCTGGTGGTAAGCTTATCCATGGTAGACGCGATCTCGCCCTTGAACTGCCTATCAATGACGGCTGTTGATGATTCCATTAGTGTTTGGATTAAGACGGAAATGTGAAACCTACCGAGGTCCTTTAGCACGATTCCGTACTCTAATGCAGCTTCGTGCATCTCATCCATCGCACGAGTCCGGAGGGCGTCGAGGAAAGCAGATGAAGGGTCTGTCCCATCGTCGAAGTTATCTGGCCCAAGTGAACGTTGTTTGACCATCGAACTGTAGTCGACTGTTTGAAAATCGATTAAGCACTGAAATATGAAAACATATATCACGTACGATGTGCAACAATTTGTGTCAGAATCGATTGGGTTTTGTCACGAAGCGCATCATATGGTGTAGAATACCCGTGAGTTGTGAGCTCCACCCCACATCAGGATCAATACATCAGCGGCGATATAGTCGAGATTTACCTTGAGTGGTTCAATCAACTGCCTGCGGGGGATGATCGATAAGTCATTGAAGGAGCCGAGGAGCGAAATAGAGCACTCACCATTTAAGGTAGATACGTAGACCAACAGGAACCTGATCTCTTGTGAAACTGTACAACACCATTGAGACATCGATCAGGACTGTATGAATGCGGTACTTACATGTCTTTCGTTGGCATCTCAAGTTGGTTTTCCCCAAGAGTGTATAGTCCACGTAATGTAACATTCGGATTCGTAATGTAATGTTGTCCAGCGGGAAGTAACTCGAGGTCATCTCCACGTTGAAGGATGGCACAGTTATTTGCAGGGATATTCAGGCTGAGTGGAAAGATTATGTTAGTGAAGTGAACGGACGCTGTAGTCTGAAGAAGACCACAAACAAGAGCGCGACAACATATTCCTGATCCCTTCCTGTGCCGACGCGGCTTCTCATCTTGACTTCGTGTGTCCTTTTCAGCAATTAGATCAGGCGGAAAATCTGAGCGACAACAACCCACCACCCTAGCGTGCTACCTGTCACATGGTCACTAATAGCTGTTTGCAGGTGCGTCTGATCAACTATCGCAAGTACGTTGTATGTACCCTCGATCGCGTACGCGACGAAACCTGAATTCTTAATGACAAAAATGCGGTTCTATAGTTTCAGTGCATGAGTTCACGAGGACCGGCAGGATTAGGGTGTGAATTGACCTGTGGATCGGACACTACCGCTGCCTGGAACAGGGTCAGTATAAGGATCAAGTTTCAAGATGCTCAGACTTCACCTGGTTCTGAGAAACCTGAACCACGGTCAAACCCTTGAATTCAATAGCGGTATCTGACACTAAAATCCCGCAGTCAAGTCGTATAGTTGAAATAGACAAATTGACACTCACGTCCCTGGGTCCCACACCACTCCCGTGCCCACCAATTGCGAAGAGGAAAGCCTGGATAGCGACCCGGACGCGTCAAAATCTTGGGGAGACCTCCGTGGTTGATTAGACCGAGATTCCCAGGAGGAACCTCACGACCAGTCCACGAGACAGGATGCTGAGGAACATGCCACAATCAGGAATCAGAACTGCAGAACCAGAGAGTAAAATTTAAATACCCACCTTCTTCGACAATAGGCTCGTTCTTCCGGTCTAAGAAGCGTCACATGAATTAGCATGTTGATTGCGTAGCATGACTTGATATGTCACCAACCTGTTGGAGTTGCCTATCGAGCTTCTGCAACGCAGTAGTTACGCCGTCTTTACCAATTGGTACAAAAAACGGTCTGTCCTCAAGCGCAAAGTCTATCTTGGAAAAATCTCCGACAGTTTTGGCCTTGGTTACTCCATTGGTGATTGGTGAGTACGGTTTGGC
>MU130832.1:13857-105636 GCA_015039435.1 Imleria badia
ACCCAAGGTTGATGGCCGAATTTTTGTGGCGCTTTGACCATCTCTCTCCGAAGCAGCGGGGTCATGACGTATCGATCCAACCGGCAAACCTTGCGGCTGAGGTCGACGCGAGGGTGAGGGAGCAACTAGGGATGAAGAATAAGAAGATCCCGCTGTACAAGTACGAGGTACCCGGTTTGGACGGGATGGGATACGCCTACGGACCGAGGCCGCCAACGCAAACCCGGTCGCTCGTTAGCCGGTGTACTCGCAACTTACCCGTGTATTGGATTCCGGTCGAGGACGTGGATGGCGGTCAGCACCGCGAGTCATCTATATGAAAGACACTTGGCGATTCCTCTCCGACTTGCCTGATGTCGAAGTGAAGGCCGAACACGAGATCTATGCAATACTTCATGAGCATGGAACCCCCAATATCCCGGAACATGTCGCTGGTGGGGACGTTGGCGGCGGGAGGACGCAAGCGCAGGACTTGGTGGATGCTCCCTGGCTATGCGTGAAGCCGAGGATCTCCCCATATCAACACTACCGGCTCGTGCATAGGATCGTAGGACGCCCTCTTTTCAAGTTTGAATGCACGAAACAGCTTGTCACAGCCGTTTTCGACGCCCTTAAAGGTACGCTTATTCTGAGTTGTATAGAAAGTCTACACTGACATATGAACGGGAAGCACACTCCCACGCGTTCACTTCGGCAAAGATCTTGCATCGCGATATCAGTGCGGGGAACATCATATTGACAGACGAGGGGAGCGGATTACTGATCGATTGGGAGTTGGCGAAGTTGATGAAGGAGGTTGGCAGCAGGCGACCTGATCGCACGGTAAGCTATGGAGCGAAATACAGTTCTAGCACGCACTCATCGCACTGAACTTGATTAGGGAACGTGGCAATTTATGTCTGCCAATCTACTCCAGCACCCTGGCAAGATGCATACACTGACAGACGATCTCGAGTCGTTCTTGCACGTCTTGGGATGGATGATGTTGTGCTATGTTCCTGCCAGTGATCGCTATCAAGCTCATGATCGTGGCATTGACATGCAGGTATTTGATCAACAGTACCAGCCGCTTGGGCGCAGCCAACTGGGTGGGCATCAAAAGCACTTGGTCTTGACTGGAGGCAAATATCCGTCGTTGCATTTTCGGCCCAGATGCAAGACCCCACTCTCCGAGCTCCTTGGGGAATTGAGCAAGCCTTTCAAGTCGCTTTACGATCCTCCCACCCAAGAAGCCAGAAACAGGGTACAAGTCCGCCCTGATCACTCCGACAGGGAACTATATCGATTGTGGGATAGCATTGATCAATGTGATCAAGATATCCGACACCTACAGTCTCCTGCTTGGTTCATCGACGAGATCAAGAAGGCTTTGGACAAGGAGGGCTGGCCCACCAACGATGAAGCCGACGTAAATCTCCCCATTGCTTCCGGTGGCGAGACCGACCGTCAGATGAAGATAAAGACTAGCCAGCTTCAGGACATGCACAGCGCGATAGAGATGTCGAAAGCCCCTTCAATGAAGTCGAAGCGTGCGGCGAGTCCGACACCAGAGCCTAGTGCAAAACGTCGTCGTGGTACCCCCAGTGCATCTGGATCCGGGATTTGATTTGTCTTGACTGTTCTCTCTATTCCTAGAAACCTACTTTATTCCCCGCACGCATGCTATATTCTTTGCATGAAGCTGGAAAAACTGAATCGCTGTACTGTATCTATAGAATTTCATCTACCATTCTCAGGCTTTTCTCCTTGTATATGTGACATTGATATTGCTAGCATGCTTAAGAGAGTACCCACACATCCACACATCCACCCCCGGTTACTTTGCTGCAATGTCCGATAGCGGTTTGTAGACCGAAAATATCGAATCCCTGAAATTCGAGTTCGGACGCTCGACTAGAATCACACGTCCGATTGTGCGGCTTGACGTCACTTGTATTTGATATATATATCTGGATACCTGTAATTACTGTTCGTCCCCGGAACTTGAAGGCGTGTTGTGTTGTTGACAAGAAATAACGCTACTGATGTCGGCCTTGAGTGCGTTTCGTGCGCAAAAATGGCGATGTCCAATATTGTCTTGTGAGCATTCACTTCGTCGAGTACCCTCCACGTCATCCACGACAACGACTGGATCCATATCAGCATCGAGGAGAATTCCCGCTACGGTAGTAGTGGGTTCTGTCGTCCCCCCCCTCCCCCCCTTGGCCATTTGGCGGGCAGACGCAGGTTGCTACCCAAACTATTTGCATCTGTTTGCCTGTTGCTATTTGTGCGTGCTTGCTGCCTATTGTTCACGCCCTGAGTCAGTCTCGCCTGTCTGTCTCAGATGTTGTTTGCGTCCTCACTCTTCCCATCTGTTTAGCATTGCATGCCCTTTCGTGAGTGTTGTTTTTTGCTCGCCCCGCCATGAACTCATTGTTTTGTGCCAGTTGTGTTTGTGTCTACTCGCTCTTTCTTTGGTGCAGTCCTGCATCGTTTTGAGGCGTCAACAGGCGTGGATTCTCTCATGGATGTACATATTTCCTTTGACGCGGCCGCTCGATTGTCCGTTGAGAGTTGCCGTGCATGTATCTTGGCATGTTGATGTCAATGAAGGTGTTGTTTCTGATGCCGATCAATGATTCATGGCTGCCTGCAGACCTTTGGTCTGTTGCAAACCAGTGTATGTTTTCATACTTGGTAATCTGTGTAACATGCCATGTATATCTTTGTAGTCAACTGATACTCTGTTGGACCTGATTCACTCGTAGGATTGGAAGATTCTTGTGACACGTTTGCACAGTATACAATTGACTGTTTGGACAGAACAAGTCAAGCGCTGATGTTCCACTAAGCTTGTAAGGTTTGTTCAATATGAATGTCTTTTCAATGAATCAAGCACTCGCCAGCATGTGTGATCCACATGGCTCAACTGCTGATGTGCTTTGGCCGTGAATCATCACAATTTCTTCGTTTGTCATCAGACCGTCATGTCTCAGAGGTGGTAATGATAGAGTGCTACGCGAGTTTGTAGTACCCCGTTATAATTCCGAGTGTGTTCGGTTCCTGATTTCTAGCCGGTTAAAAAGCCCGAACACCCTGACGTGATATCACAGGCGGAGACCCCAGACATCGTTTCTCGTGTGAGTAAACATCCCAATTTGGTTTATCCCTTGAGCGTGACTGACTTAGACCATCTGGTGAGATGACGATCAGCCGGTCGTGTTCCAACTCGTTTTGAGTCGTAGCATGCGCCGCTCATTATGCCATCCTTTCAGCCTTCATTCTAGTCGTATTGGACACTGTTTCCGTTGTTTCGGCGGTTCCAATTGGTCTCGACACGTCCCTTCAATCAGCAGATCACATTTTGCTGTGGAGCACTCCCCAAGGAAGGATTTTGCTATGGATTACTATGGGCTGGATCCACACAAATTATGATAATAAAATTAAAGACATATATTACAATGGACTAGGTTACAAGCCAATCTGAGTCTACAATGTGGGAACGAGGGTGAGGTGGTGGCATGGGCACAGTGGTGCCATCAATGTGGCACCATCGTCGCTGTCGTCGTGCGCATCACGTCGCCATCATTGTCGTCCTCATCGCGTCAAGTAGTGGGAGGGGGAACAGTGGTGCCGTCGACGTGGCACCGTCATTGCCATCGTGCACGTCACATCGCCGTCCTTGTCGCGTCGAGTGGTTGAAGGAGGCACAGTGATGGAACACGGTGGTGCCATCGCTGTGGCACCATGGTCGCCTTCATCATGCGCGTCATGTCGCCGTCCTCGTCGTGTCAAGTGGTGGGAGGGGGCATGGTGGTGGGAGAGGGCGCGGTAGTGGCATGGGCACGGTGGCACCGTCATCGCCGTCCTCATCGTGTCAAGTGGTGGGAGGGGGCACGGTAGTGCCATCGATGTGGCGCCGTCCTCGTCGCGGTCGTCGCGTGCATCACGTCCTCGTCGCGTCGAGTGGTAGGAGGGGGTGCGGTGGTGGCAAGGGCACGGTGGTGCCATCAATGTGGCACCGTCGTCGTCATCGTGGGCGTCGAGTGGTGGGAGAGGGGCACGGTGGTGGCACAGGCACGGTGGTGCCGAGACGAGAGCACGGGCGACACGAGCCTCGTCGTCGTCACGAGGTGGGCCAGGATGTCATCGTCGCGTCATCGCGCGAGGTGGTTGAGGGCGAGTGAGGGCGAGGGCAAGGGCCGTCGTCGCGGTGTCACATCGGTGCTCGTCGTCATCGTCGTGTGGGGTGAGGACCAGGGAGAGAGGGTGAGGACCAGGGCGCGTCATCGTCGTGTCGTCATGGAGTCGGGCGAGGTGAGGGCGAGGGCGAGGGCGAGGGCGAGGGCGAGGGCGAGGGTAAGGGCCATCGTCGTGGCACATCGTCGCGCGAGGTGGCCAGGGGTGAAGACGAGGGAGAGAACGAGGGAGAGGGCCAGGGCGCTCGTCGCGCGAGGTGGGTGAGAGTGAGGGCCAGGGTGCATCCTCATCGCACCTGGCGTTGTCGCGTCGTGAGAACAAGGGCGAGGGTGAAGGCGGGGGCGCGTCCTCGTCGCATCTGTCATCGTCGTTGCGAGGCGGGTGAGGACGAGGGAGAGAGCGAGGGAGAGGGCCATGGCGCGTCATCATGGCGCGTGGTGGGTGAGGGTGAGGGCGCCGTCCTTGCAATATCTGCGAGAGGGCGAGAGCTGTGTAGATGGTATTTTTTTCGTATATTTTCTAGAGTCTCCGAAGTCTTTGTGATTAAACACAAGGGACGGAGACAATAAGTGTTCGGTGTTTTTACTTTGCTAGGCTATTGGTACCGAACAACTTCGGAATGATAACAGGGTACACATCACTCTGCTGCCTGCAAGATAATATTTCACACGGCGGCTTATGTTTTGCCAGAAAGAGAACCCCGTATACTGCCACGGATGTGGCCTTTCGTAGGTTATACGGTAGTTGCACAGCAAGTAGAACGCTTCTTCAACCGTGACATCCATTGATACCTAACTAAGACTCCTTCATGGACTCACAGAAAACCCCATCGCATCAGTCTCGCAACGAGTCGTCGGTACGTTTGTTCGGTATACCGGCCGCAAAACGGTCGAAACCTTTCAGTTGGACAAGATAGTCGTCGGCTCCGGCGCTGTTCTGGAAACGTTCATCAAGACGTTGCTTCTAAACGACGGTAGTATCGATCATCGGCCTGCGGACTGGTTACACGGCGATGAACCCCAGGCATCCCTACATACGTTGAGCCAGATGGAGAGAGTACTGAACACAAAGCGGAAGGACTTCAAAGCACCGCACACCCAACATAAGTAACGAGGTGGTTGGGCTCTTCCAAACGAACAAAAGGTAGTTCCATTTCTTGCTCAACAGACGTCTGGTGAGTGTCTTGGTGGATCTGGCATGAACATGCCGCTCATCATTCTAATCAGGAATCGTGAAAATGCTGTTCAACGACCACAGATAGCAACTCAGCCGGTACCTGATGGCCAGGATTCCGCACAATTCGTGCAGTGCCAGAACAGGGATACCACCAGCGCACCACAAGGAGGAAAGGTGAAAAAGCAGAGAGTTGGTGGTACGTCATCACAGATGGTTACATACATCAAAGCTTCGTCTGATGAAATCATGTCATCAGCGAGCAAACTGAAGAGCATCCTGGGATGGCATTGCAAGGAAACACATAGACGGACTAGCCTTTTTCGCCAACCTGACACATGTACATGGTTACCGAAGACGAATGCATTCAACATGTGGAGTAATACAGAAGATTCATTCTTGTGGCTACATGGAAAAGGTAGAGTGCTCGCAATATTCCAAAGTAGCTGTCAGTGACTTGAAAGTGTTTGCAGCCGGGGCTGGCAAATCCGTTCTAGCGTGCGTATCTCTCTCACACCCTACTTGCTCATGTTGACCCGAGTTGCAGCGCTTCTGTGATCGAGAGCCTCGAGAACTCGCTCAAGGATGGCGAGGTTTTGGTATTCTTTTACTGCGATTTCCGAAACGAGCGGTCTACGAGTGCCGCGAAAGTCATGCGATCCATACTCTCCCAGTTACTACTTAGCGATGTCATGCTACTACATGCCCGTTACGTTTTTCGTCTGGCGAAGCAGTTTAGCCAGCAACCATTCATCGTCATTAATGCCTTGGACGAGTGCAAAAATGTCGAGGAACTTCTGGATGCTCTCAAAGAATCGACGAAGGGTGGTCTTCGATCGCTTGCGAGCAAAATGTAGTTGACAGACACCGTTCGACCTTGCCGAAAGGCAGGGGCATTTTGTCAAGGAGTTTCCTGCGCTTGGTTCGGAATTCTGGTGTACTCAAAGTCGCGCGTACCTTGACATAGTAGAGATTAGACATCAGAAAAACCGTCTTTTTGAAACATTAGGAAAGTGTAGTAGTACTCGTCGGGCTTTATGTATTGACATGCGCCCCCGATGTATTCCGCTAGGGACGTGTTCATGTCATCCAACAGTGTTTAACGATGTGGTCACTAGTCTGGTCTAGGCCCCGAGGTTGATGGGTTCGAAAGCTCGGAGAGGTGATAAAGATCGGGAAGAGAAAGAAGTCTCGATGAACGACATTACAAGGTCGTAGAACGGGATTTTCTGGGTAGTGACCGGGACGTTCGAAGTTATTTGGCTGACCCGGGTCGCACGCTGAGCGCGTGTACATCCGGAGCATTATTGATGCATCAGCTTCGTGTCGGCGGGTCGAACCGACGGACCGTTCCTTACAATTCCTTGAGAAATATAAGTATTGAAGATACCTCGTCTGCAGAGCAGCCAAAATAAACAGTAGGTTGTCTCACAGGTTCACTTGCGCACTGACACGATGTATTCGTGTAACCCTCTTGGAGACAGATTAGCTTTCCTTATTTAGATGTTTACCAAAAGCTTTAGATCCAAACAACGCCTGATTATCGGCTTTCCTTACGGGCTACCACAACTCCGGCCACCGGAATCCGTACCGACGCTGAAGCGCGAGAGAACGCGCCGACCACGGAACCGATACTCCTCATATTGTCCTGCATCTCTTCGCTGTTCAACATACAATCCACTTCGCGTTCAAAAGTCTTTTTTGGCCAATACAATCTACCACTTGACATGGGTGACGCGACAACCGCCATTGCTCCGGATCCATCCACATCTAGCCCTTCTGAGTGGCATACCATACGTCCATGGACACCTCACCTCACACTTGCAGTACGGGAAATAACATCCGTCTCGGCTACATTCATCCTTTCGTCCTCCCTCGATGCGCGACATACCACAGACGACGAGCCGGAGCCAGAGCTCAGTGGTGACACCTCAAACGACACTGAATATGATGCTACCTTGGATTCTCGCGGAATCATCGCGGATGCGATGTCTCATGGGCTCTCCGTCGACGTCAACGGCTCAAACTGGCAACGCGTCATCCTTCGCATGAACGATCACGCTGATGAAGCTATCATCGTCATCTACGGACTACACCCAGGCAGACAATATGACATTGACCTGGCGCTCGTCAGCGGAGCGACGATGCGAAAGCAGGTCACCACCGAAGGTGAGTATACACGTGTATTCAGCGTGGTGTACGCTCAGCATGCGATGTAGACGCCGAAAGCATGACCTTGGATAACGAACGAAGTGACGACCATCTCGCTCTTTCGCCGCCAGAGACTCTGTCTGCATCGACGAGTAGCGTCAACGAATGTTCCCCGTCTGTCCCATCGACTTCCCTGACCCCTACTCCGGAAGAACGCCTCCGAACGCTCTCACATCAGCTAAACGCCCTACACGCTGAGCAGGCTACCCTGCAGGCGGCTCTCAAATCCTCGAGACGCGATGCGAACAAAACCACAACTAGCTTGCGCGCCGAGATCGACGTGCTGAAACGAGCATCGGAAAAAGCCGGCATTGCAGAGTACAAGGCGCGCCAACGCGTCCGTGCGCTCGAAGATGCCGTGCGACGTGCAAACGAAGGCCGGGAACAGTCCGAGGAACTGACAGCAGCTGACGAACAAGAGTTACCGGGACTGAGGGAAAAACAGTCGGAAGCCGAAGATGTTCTAAGAGCGGTGAAGAGGGAAGCCGACGCGGTCAGAGAAGAAAGAGAGAAACGGGAAGAAGAGGGGAGGAAAGAGAAGGAAAGCATGAAGGGAGAATGTACGACGTTGAACCAGAGGCTAGAGCGGTTGACGGTGAGAAAGGAGAGACTGGAGAACTCTGTGATCCCGGATCTCGAGGCCCAGCTCGCGGAGATCCAACGGGAAATCGAACTCTCGGAGCGAGGCGGTCTCCAGAACGGCGACATATGGGATAGCTTATATGGAGACCCTTCGAGGACAGAAGCGCAGCGGCGGCGTCTGTCACATCCTGGTACGATCGGACGCCCCCTTGCGCAGAGAGCATCTCAACCACCCATATCGCCTCCACATCTTCCTCGCCACCAGCCCCGGTCACAATCTGCCTATCGAACAAGCCTCGATGGTGCTTTGGGACTTTCCCATCCTCCAGGCCTGGTTCATCCTTCAGGGCTCTTGCCCTCGTCCTCGTCAATGTCCCCTTCCGGGTCTTCGGGATATGTCCCGGCGACGCCGGCATTGTCGCACTCCACCAATACCATCTTTTCCACCCAATCCACGTCATCTTCATTGTCTCGTTCAACGAGTTCCGTCGGTTCGTCGACGCTATCCAGCAAAGCACCTCCATTTGAACCAACCCGTAATTTGCGGGTGTCGCTTTCATCACCCAGCACCTCTGGCGCATTTTCGTCGGCTGGGCTCCTTTCGATGAGCAACCAAGGGTCGTTCTCACCATCCTCGACCGCATTTCCGACCAACGGAACAAACTCGGGTTTCTCCCTGTCGTATTCGTCGCCCCAAAGACCTCCACAGTCCTCACACAAAACTCACGACACTGATCTTGGTAGTGACCAGGTGAGATTAGGATGGCCGTCCGCGTCCAGGGGATCAGCAGGTGAGGACGGATAGGCGACATCGAATGATTAATGTACGATTTCGCTCTCTCAAGACAAGATAGTTTTGTCGTAAAATATAAGGTATAGTGTACTTTTCTGAACCATTGCAGCGAGAGATGGTACCCCAACCACACGGGACGAAGCCAAGTAATGTTCCAAATGGAGATCATCAATGGAAATGCATCTGTGATCGATCATATGGTGGGATGAGCAATTCCAAGATCCTCACGAACCATCTTCACGCTCGGGGAGGACATCATGTTAACCTACGCTGTCTTGATTCAGACGCCACCGATGAATATTTCCACCCCATAGAGATCTGCACTCGACCACAGCTAGCATGGAGAGCAAAAGAACCACCAGAAGGAACTGCGTATCAGGCAGTCGCCTTTCCCGTGAAATAGAATCTTGCAGGTGTCTGGTTGACCCTCTTTTGCATGAATACCAGTAGAGCAACGCAACATTCGAGGAATGGATCGAATTGCACACCAAAGGCTCAAACCATGATAACAACCTCTCAATGTGACTGTCAATCTCAGTCGACAACTTGAACGTCATTTCATTTTCAAGACAGTCGATGTCTCGTCTCACCAAGCTTCAGACCTAAGGGTTGGGTATTCCAGAGATATTCAGGATAGTCAAACTATGAATTGGATGGTCAACGTGAACACGAAGGCGAAAACAACCGGGGGGGAAGAAACACGCTGTGTACAAACCCCCTCCCGACGTCCCTCGGCATGGATAAAGGATACATGCCCCCGCAAGTTGATACTTTCTCATCCTGTTGTGCTAAACATAAATCGAATTCAGCGAACCATTTTCTTACGTGCAAAAAGTGAATGAGATGCCTGACGAACCACTGAATCATGCGATATCTGTCCCTGAGTCAAGCCCCCTCGACTGCGCTCGACGACTGGCTGCCCACTGCGTGGGCGACGTCGTTTGCACCGTGTAACACTGTAAGATTAGGAGGGCGTCGCCGCAAGTGGGCCGCGTCAGTAGTATACACAGCGATAACGACCATACAACCCGGCATCACGTCGTCCTCCCACCCGTCTCAACAACCGCGGCCATCCTCTCGAGCTGATCCACGAGATCGTCCATGACATCGACGCCCCCGCCCCCGCCCCCGCCCCCTCCTCTGTTCTCCTCCGGCAGTGGATTCAGACGTGCATCCAAGTCACCGGCGGCTGCCCCGCCCCGCACAGGCTCGAGCGCCGTCCTCACGTCGCCGTCAAACCCCGGGGCGACCCTCCTCAGCGCTTCCCGGCGCCGCTGCTCCTTCTCGTCGTCGCGCGCGCGGAGGAGTCGTTCGCGCCGTGCGGCGTGGGCGGCGAGCGTGTTTCGTCGCGAGGACTCGAGAGTGACGATGTGGGGCTCGAGCACGAACGGATAGGCGAACTGCGGAGAGATGAGATGGTTGGTGTGGGCTCGTTTGGACGTGCTGGACTCACGTAGGGTGTGACGCTGTCTGGAAGGGGGTGGATATCTGGGGCAAGTGCGACCTGGAAGAGAGGGGCGTGAGATCGATGGGTAGTGGTGGGTTGTGAGTGACACACCGGCGGGGGTACCCTCACGGCAGGTGACTTTATCAGTGGGACGCGAGCAGCGGCCGCGTATTGAGATTGTGCAACTACGAGGTGCACCTTGAATCAGATGTCGACGATCCTTGCAACGACTTACAATGGTCTGCCATGCTAGTAGAAAGAATGGAGCAATGGACGGCCACAGCTACGAGCTTAATTGTCTGAATACGTTTTTACTACCACTCCGCATCCCCTTTCTACGCTGCTTTCGACCGCTCCGCTCGCCCTCGCTCATCTCGCCTTTCGGCTCTTCCACACCCCGTTCCATACCCGCGCCAAATACTTCGACACCCTTCCGGACATCCTTCTTCCGCGCGCCCGCTGGCGTTGGGTCATCACCACCAGCACCCGAGGGAATAAAACTCATCTCCATCCCGCCATCTCCGCTGGACCGCACGGTCAAAGGCGATTTGGTAGACGACTTTGACAGCTCCCGAGTCACAAGGCGTTGTCCAAACGTAGCCTCCTTGTCGTTCGTCTTGCCAGCTGGCCCGTCCGCTTGAGCGACCAGCGGTACGAACTGAACCTTGCTCGACTGTCTATTGGCGTCGCGTGTCCGTGAGTAGACTTGCTGAAGACGTGCGTTTTTCTGCCCTGGCCTGGATCGGGGATCGTGTCTGTTCAGCTCTGCGAGTGGGGGGTGTCAGTCACCGGAAATGAAAATGTCCACTCTATACCCACCGCCGGCGTTGGAGCTGTCATCACTGTTGCTCCCATCCTCGCTGCTCTCATCACCGCTGCCCAAGCCGTCGGATGACATTTTATCGCTCTCCTCAGCCTCATCCTCCACAGCCGTCTTCCCGCGGGCATTATTTGTTGCAACGGAAGAAGGATTGAGTAGAGCGTACTCCCTGGTCGTCTCGTCTACCCTAAAGTCAGGGTTTTCAAAGAGTTCTTTGAACCGAGGATCGTTGAGAAGTGTGGGTTGCTCTTCACCAGCCGCCTCTTCCTCGTCCATAGACATGGCCTCGTCTGCAACGTCCGTTTCAGTCTCATTTGTAGCCTTTTTGGCCTTTCTCGCCCTCTTCTTCTCTTCTTTCCTCCGCTCCCGCTCTGTGTTTCGTTCGATCCTTTCTGCGAGGGCCTTGTTTACTTTGACAGACGTCGCAGCCCCGTCCTTGCGTGTACGTATGCGGCTATCCGCCAATTTCTCGAGGCGTTCCTTGACAAGCTTCTCGCGGTGTTCTGCATATGCAAACGGATTGGCGATCACGCGCGCAGTATCATAAAGCTTGAGAGACACGAAGTAACCGTGCATGTACGGTTTGAGCGCAGGTGTGCCAATGAGGTGATCCAGTCCGAGACTGCGGTGCAGTTATAGAGGATCAGCGCGACAAGACAGGAGAACATACCTCCGCAATTCGTTCCTCTCGATGAATTTGTAGTCTTCATACACGTTGCGCACACTTTGGTCTTCCATTTCTTCGGTGATGTTTTCAAGGAAGCTCGCCCAGCGGGGTGCAGGACCAAGCTGAGGAATGTAATACGAAGCCATTTTGATGCCTTCGTTGGCAGTGAGGAGTAGACCACTCCCCGGAATGTGATGGATATCGTTGAGGTCGGTGGCCGGCGTGATGGATACGAAATTCGACGCAGGCTGGAGAGGCGCATAAGCGTAGAGCACGATACGAAAAAGGACCCTGCATACCGTATTCCGGTCCCAAATTTTGACCACTTTTTTATCCGCGCTGAGGACCATCCCGTCGCCCGCCATGCGGCTGCCACCCTCGAGCCAAGCGACGTTTTTCAGTGGTAAACCATATCCTTGGTCTTTGAACGCAAACGGCCGAGGCGAACGTATATCATAAAGCAGCGTGTGCCCCGTCGACGTACCGATCGCATACGAGAGCCCGTCGGACCTCGCTGCAATCGCCGTCACCGCCAACGCGTCCATCGTCGACTCATCGTCGACGCCCGGAAGCATCACCTTGGCCCGTCCCGTACTGCGCGCGATACGCCCTTTGGGCAGCTGGAGCACCCCAACGACGGAACGCGAGCGCGGGTCCCAAAATTGCACGCTCGGATGCCCGTCGAGCCCAAACGCCCACAGCTGGTGCGCCGGATTGACGTCTATGCAGTTGACCCCAAGGATCGGCTCGCCGTCCTGCGCGTGGAGCACGAGTGGGTTCATGAACCGCCCTTGTTCGAGGTTGAGCCGGTACACCTCGTTTCCAGAGGCAGATACGAGCGCGTCGCAGGAGGGGTAGTGGTAGGCGATGGCACGACCGAAACGCGGGATGCGCGTCCGGTAATGGAAGCCGCTCTGCGTGTGCAGCTCGATCGTGCGGTCATTTTGGAGGTGTAGCGTCTTTGTCCAGTCGTCGGACAGTATCTGTCACCTCTGACTGAGCATGCCGTGTCCGCACGACTGGCCGAAAAAAGGACGGAGACTTACTCACAATGAAATCGACGTTCTCGGCATCGCCGTGTCGCTCGAATTTGAGGGTGAGCTCGTCCAGATCCCAAACTCGCATCTGGGGTTTGTACGTCCCCGTTGCGATCGCATGGTGTCCGTCTCGTGTGGTTTTGATTTTGTTGCTTGCCTCTGGGAACTCGAACCCCTGGATAAGTTCTATCTGACCCTCGACATGTTCTCGGAGAGCCCGCTTTCCCTTTGCTTTTGAAGCTCTGGTTTTCGTGAGCCAGTCAGGTATCGAGGAGGACGATCCGGCGACGGCGCCGTTGACGGTGTAGACATTGACATGGCTCATCTTGACGAAAAAATGTTGCCGCATCTACCAACTCGAAAAAAAAAGACCACGTGACTAACTTCACTCCACACAGGGTGATTGCAGTAAACAAGATCATGCGGATATTCGGTCTATGTACTCAGGGTCAAATGTACAGACCACAATTTACCTCTGCACTGCAGCACGTGGTCCAGGGTGCGGAGAATCGACAAGGGTACATAGTTCCTCAATACGTCTTCTTCTTCTCGTCCACAGAAAGACCACCTGAAGAAAAAGTTAGTGGTGGGGGATGGTATTGCAAAAGAAACTTACCTGGCCCAATGTTGACAAGAAGGATAAGACCACCGACGATCGCTGTGGAAAACAGTCAGCAAGGGGCGCCTTGTTATCCTGCACGGGACCCACAGAGTGTCTGGAAGAAGTCATACCTAAAGGATACACATGAGTGACAGGAACGACACGTCAAGCAGGTACTTACTTGAGGAAGTCACGCTGAGGATGTTTGCCATGTACGCTCCACCAATTGTTGGCAAAGACATTGAACACGCTCAAGATGATGACCAAAAAGGTTGCGGACCACTTGGCCTTGAAACCGACGGCGACCATGATGCATGCGGCAAGACCAAAGAGAGAGACGAATACACGACCTATGCTCCACTTGCCCTGAAGAATGAACCCAAAGAACAAGAATATGAGCAAGACGCGTCCGGCGAGGAGGAAGCTAGAGGAAAAGATCAGAGGGACCAAGGCGAGATCAAGGACATGACAGACTATTTCTTGCGATCTGTCTCGCTTATAGAGGGTAGACCGGCAAAGTTGTGCCTTTTCGAGATGAGAGTTTCACTGAAGACCATGACGAGACCACCGATCACACTGAGATTTCGGAGGAAAAAGTTCAAGTCAAAGATGAGACCATAACCAAAGCCTTGGGAGATGACGACGAGGAAGAGACCAATGACTGCGTATTCTGTGAAACGTTTCGTTATGACGGCAGAGGATGCTGCCAACATGACCTGAATGTCTCGCGGTTGATTCACAGGAAGAGAAGAGGAAGCGAGGACACGTACAAGGACATTTAGAAGGAGGAAAAGATGGGAAAAGCCCCAGTAAAAGTGTCTGTGGCTGTCGAAAGAGATGAAGCGAGGTTGAGCGAGGGAGACGAAAAACGCACGTTTGGAGATACCAGAGCTGGTCGCTCCACTGAGTGACGATTCTGAGGGCGTCCTCGTAAAAGGTGACGACGATGAGGAAGCGACCGATTGCGGGGAGGTGTGGTCGGAGTGGTTGTGAGTAGACCTCGATGGCATCCTCGACCTGTTTTGCAAAGAGCCTGAGCTTCTCGAGGGGGTCGTCTGGATTGGCAGCCCTGTAGCCAGAGGATGGCCGCGAGTTTGAAAAGCCGTGTGGGTCGGCGTTGTAGCTCGCGGAGACGGGGCGGGCGATGTTGATGCGAGAGGTCATGGTTAAAGAAGAGACGTGGCACTCGACCGCGTGGGAAACATAGCACTCGTCACATGACCACTACCTCGAACGCGTCTCTTTGCACGCTGACAGGCATGGACACCAGAGACTACCTCTAGTCAGTCACAGCCAACTCTAGTCTCGCCCAGCTGACCCTGTTACAGTGCCGTGCTCAACCTGCCAAACACAGCTTCGCAGAACGACATTCGCGAACGCTACAGGGCACTCTCCGTCATATTTCACCCCGACAAGCAGCACGACCAACGCACCAAGGACACCGCCGTCGCTACGTTCCTCGACATACAAAAGGCGTATGAAGGTGAGATTCACCGACGCTCCAGCCCTAAACCGACACGGTGACCGTCGTGTAAAACAGTGCTGTCAGACCCATTTCTAAGGTGCGTTACCATGCCCCCTTTTCGTTCATATCTCACTCCACCAGACAAGTTTATGATCGTCTGGGTGTGCTCTGTCCGCAATCTGCCGTCGTACTTCTTCTTATGATTCTCAATACCCAGGACCACAAGGTCTAAAATGGAAATGGCCCGCGGACCTGCGATCGAAAGATAACGAACATGTAGGTTCCTGATAGTCATACCCAATCCAGCATACTCAGCCAACGGGAAATCAGATCAAGGCCGCTCTCGACGAATGGGAATTTGATCGCCGCCATGAGACTCTCGAACAGCTTCTTCAGCCCAGAGGCTCGGTCACTTGCTCAATCAACGCCTCCTCTCTATTCGCGAAAGGCGATGATTCGACGTCTAATTCTCGAAACGTTCTCAACCGCATACGTGGTATCGGCACTACCACTTTTGGTGTCCGCCAAAACGTGACGGTCAGATCCCATCCGTTGCTACCCAATCTGATCGATCTGATAAACAATGTCCCCATCTCATCCTCTAGAAGCGCTTGGGTCCCAAAACCACCGTTGCCATCAACGGTCATGCCCAGACGGGCCCACGGAATATCACACGCACTCTAACGGGAACCCTACACCATCAGCTTTCCCCGCGATTCGCACTCGAGGCAAGCTTCACGCGTTCGCGACACCCTTGCGCTCATCACTCAATTCCATTCTAGTTGACAGCGGGATTTCTGCAGCCTCAGATCATCGCCGCTGCGACGACATACAACGACAACGATAATGCCGTTGTGCTACGGTCTGGTTTTATTCCCGCTTTGTGGCCCGCGGTCCCTCCGTTCTTGACTATATCTGTCGGTCGCCGATTGTTTCGTCATGCCCCAGCCCAGGGGTCGGCGACTTGGACCTTCTCGCCAGGGTCGCCTGTTGGTCGTCTCGAGTTAAACGTACACTCGTCAAAGCCGTTTGACCTAACGTTGCCTGAAGAATACACGCCGGCTCCAGACCCCGCAGAACCCATGTTTGACAACGGGCCTGGCTCAATTACTGGCTTCGGCGCAGGCGTGGGATCTTGGTCGTATGGCCTGGTTCTCCACGGCCTAGAATCGTGTTTCACAGTGAATTACTCCGTTTTCCTTCATGAGCTTGCACTTCGTCTGAAAGCAGGCCTGGAAATCGGTTTACGAGGCGCGGCATATTCCATCTCGGCAAAATGGAATGGAAAGAGGAGTGCCTTTTCTACAACCGCTGGAGTAGGTAACTGGGGGGTGTTTGTGAGACTCGAGTAAGCGACACCATGCTCCTTCAGCGTACCTTGACTCAGTTTGCCGTCAGACTATCCTATCTCCGGCAGAAATGGGCACTGCCGATCGTTCTCTCGCCAGAGAACAATGGAACCTTGGCTTTGTATTCTACCATAATACCTTCCACGGCACTGGCTCTTGGATATCATTTCATACTCAAACCTCGCCGTCGCGCACAGCGTGCTACGTACGTTGTCGCTTCTCGGACTTTGGGGGCCTTTCTGAACGGGGATTCAGGTACTTTGATGCTGCCCGAAGAGCGCTGAAAGAGGAGAGGTCGGCGGTAATGAGGGATACCGAGAATACCATTCTCCTTTTGCGAGAGCCCGCGAGAAGACATGTGGATACTGAAAGAGCAATAGGAGGTAACAGTCACGGCAGACCCGCACCTTTTCCCCCCATCCTTACTCACCCCTGTTAGGACTGGTCATCTTGGAGGCCACTTATGGACCGGCGTCTGTGGACAATGAAACAGCAGGTCTGGATGTAGACGTCACAATACCGCTCCAGGCGCTCGTGCACAAGAGTCAGCTATACGTGTCGAACAAAGTACCCAAGGTGATTATTGGAAATGCACCGGAATATTCCTATGACACTTAACGCTTGCTGGTAGTCGGGTATACAAGGTTTCTGTGATCCGGCACCCAAGGTTCCTAAATCATTACGGGTACGGTACATGTTCCGTGACCAGATGCACTACGCCGAAATTCCAGACCTGCTGCCCATTGTACTGCCATTACGAGGTAAGATCCGCCCGCTTTTCCAGTGAACCATATGAACCCCATTTATTTCAAAAGACCACTTGGTCGTGTAGGCCAAGGCAACGTCCCCCAATTCCGACTATCTGGCTCAATGCTTCCGATATAGCTTTAGTACTTTCACTTGGAATGCTCACTTCCACCAGACAATGCACAGGATCTATTACATTTATAGTGTACATACTCCCCCCTCATTGCATTACGACAGGATGTTGTTGCGCAAGCATAGCGATTCTTTGCGTCCCTCACTGCATCAAGGCGGTTGACTTTCTGAGCTGTGGCTTATGAAAAGAACACGTCGAGAGTGTTCCAAGTTGTATGTTTCCGCACGCACCTGCTCGTTCCACGTCAGACATTAACGATGCGCGCACGAGATTTTCATCGGGAATTGGATGCTGGCAAAGTCAAGCTAGGTCCGCAGTGATGTATGGACGTGCAAGGCGCAACGATGCATAGGGACTCATCAAGAAGCCATGATGCTCTTGAGCTTGAGGCAGAAACGTTCTCCAAGTCCGAAAGACGCTGTCACAGGATGCACGGCCGTTTCGGGCTCGTCAATGGCTTTATAGATCGTACTCACGCGGCGGCGGGTCAAACGCTTGTATCAGCGATGACCCCAGGTCGAATGCAGAGACCTGATTGCCTCACTGGCACACGACCCGAGTAGTGGCTGTTTCTCGCTGGCTAAACGCCAAGTACATGGGGTTGGATTGACAAGCCGAACGCGTTGTTGCCACGGTCATATGAAAAAGCTTTACAGGACGAGTAATCCCCGCTCCCTACCCTGAATTTCAGCTGAGCTGGCAACCGATTTCCTGCTGGGAGTGCATAACGCGACTTGTGGACGACGGTTCGTTTGGGCGTGTGACATGCTCAAATGATGCATGAACAGGGGATCATTGACCCTTTATTTTTTTTGTTTCTTTCCATCCAGAATGATTGCGCCCAGGGGCACATGATGTGTGGTGGGAAAAGCGATGGGTTCGGAGGTGGCCTCCATCCCAACCGTACGTTGTGTGGACGGATGTGGTTTAAGTGCGTGATTCAGAACTATGAAGCTATGAGCTGGCATGGGAGTTGGCACGGCAGACGCCGAGGCAATGCGCAACCGCAGAGGGGTGGAGAACACGTCCCCCCCCCTTCGCAAAAGGTGCGTCCGGGAGCCGTCATTGGCCGCCACGAGCTTGGTCGCCACGGAGTCTCGGACATTGAATGAAACCTTCGCGGTTCGAGCCTGTGCTAGTAGGAAAACAAGGTCGAGGGGGGAGCCTCGAGGTGTGGTTTTGCGAGGGTGTGTGGTTTGGATTCAATGACGCTCGCCTAATTGAGCGAGACGAGATCTCAGGGGCCACAGCTTTCAGCCGGGGAATGCCAGGGAATGGCAGGCGAAAGAACGGCGGCATGATCTCAATTGGAGGACAGTGCATCACAGGAAGCGGAAGGCCGCAGGGGTAGAGCATCCGGTTCCATGTATCCGCGTAAGTACGATGTGCACACCTCAGTCAGGCGGGATACTCCGAAAGTACGAAAATAACTATGACTATTCCCAGCAGAGGTGTCAAGATTGGAGATCTTGTGTGTTCGCCCTGAGGTTACACAATGTCTAGTTGGAGTTCGGCGGCGGACGCGTTTTCGGAAAACTCCTTGGAGGTGAATATTGGTGGCGCGGGGTGTCTGTCCAAGGTCGAGTGACTGGAAAAATAGTTGACGCACGCGATAAACGTCTAGTGGCGTTTGAGCCGCATGTCAATGTCGCTCTGGGTTCCACGCATGGCGTGTGTTCTCTCTGGAGGGGATATCGTGAGTGACAGCCCGCAGGTACCGCCAACCCTTGCAGGAGTCGGTGAGTCGGTGATCGGGACGTATCGAGGAGGAACTAGTGGGAGAGTTGGGAGAGAGTTGGCGCGAGTGGAAACAGATGCCGAGATCGGAAACATGAGCTTGGGGCTGAGATGCTGTAACAAATTCAATATGGCAAAAGCTAGATTTCCGGTTGGAGGGTACTTGCGCGGTGCTGAGAGAGACGGTGCACATGGCATCGCCTAGAAGAATTAACGTTTGTGGGCACGAATAATTGAATGGGGACTCTGTATGGATCAAGCTCAAGGTTTGATGAGGGACGAGCTCGAGATAGGGTGCTTCCAGGCTATACCGCCGATCTCCGTGCCCAAGTAGTTTCTAGGGCACTTACTGAATGAAATGAGCCAGCTTGAGCCGGCGAGTAGGAGATGGCCCGTTTGAGTAACTGAGCGGTCGACAATGCTGCGCCCGATCATTCGCCCACAAATCTAAACGTTGTCGATTATTTTCTGCGTGTGCTAACTCAATTCAAACTTTAAATAGTTTCCCATCTTGGGCCTCCTCCTCTCCACATATCATAAAGCGCACCCTGTTTCCCCTCCTCCTTCCTTCCCATCCCCACCCATGCAGCACCCCTCCCTCCAAAACGTACGCATCCGTTCGACAAGGGATGCCATTCACGTATTCTACGCCGTCGCGCGCAACGTCATACCACTCATCACACGCCGCCTCGACGCAGAGGAGCGGCGCGCTATCGTACCCGGCAACGTATACGTCTGGGAAGAGCGCAGTGCCAACTCAGAGGCAACCGGCCTCGGTATGGAGCGATGGTCCGTCTCCTCCCACTCTCCCCCCGCCCCCCTCATCTCACCCTCTCCAGGACGGATGGCATGGGCTGGGGTCCCAGTCGTGTCCGTGATGTATGTCCCGTAACCACTCCGCCCACTCTCTTCCTCATTTAGCCTTTCTAGGACTTTCTATTCTACCACCAGAAGGAGTGCGACGTGACGGATGATCCATCCAGCGCCTCTACCCCTTGGGCGCAAATGATTAGGTCAGTTCATTATACCCTTTTTCTCTTCTTCCCTCCCATGCTTCCCTCTTGTTCGCTTCATCATTGTCCACTTAACTTAATCCGATCACCTCCATTTCATTAACCCTGTCACATATACAGCATGTACCCCTCACCACGATCCCGTGCAACAAGTGAATCTGAACGCCTAATAAAGCAAACCTATAGTGTGCGCGTTTCTTTGCCCGATGACCGCCCACGAGGCATCTTCAGAAAGTGGCACCTTAGTACGTGTTTCATGGCAATCTCCGCAGCCACCCGGCCAATCCTCCCCTCTCATAGCGGCATACTTTAGCCAACAAAGACTTGATCGACTTGACACGATCGATAATGTCCAAGGGATCGGTGACGTTCCCGTCCCAGACGGGTGGTTCCGTAGTGCCCGCAGAGATGGCAAATCCCGGAGAGACGACGATCTCCCAAAGTCCGTCGTGGCAAAGCGCATGTCACAAGCTCCAATGGAAGGCGTCATCTCCACCTCGGACTCTGTTCATGTTCAGCCTTCTTTCTACCACTCACAAGCCCCCGCACCCATCTACACACAGTTCCCCACGTCTGTCAATGCTTCCCAATTGGAGCTGTCAGAAGCTCCGGGAGCGCGGAAAACTGCCTCTTCACTGCCGTCATCGGCCGAGCACCCTCATTACTTCTCAAGTGGCGTCCGCCAAACCACGTACTCGGAACCTAATTTGATCGCTGGTAGAGATCACGCACGATTTCGAGATACACTCGCTGGGCATACCTCCTCCAATTGCCCATCGCCCCCCTCTTCATCGTCATCTATGCCAGCGACCCCGAGTCCAAGGATGAACCTCGTTCACTTGTCGGAACAGCTAGTGCCTCTCGACTTTCTCCAAAACCTCTCATATCCGCGACGCGATCCCATCGACGAGCAATTCTTGCAACGCTTCTCCACGCAGACCCTCACGTCGACCATGCCCAAAGGGGTCCTCACTCCTTCCCACTCCCCTTCCCACTCATTCTCTGGTAGAATGAAGTGCTAGTATATTCTCCCCTTCTCATCACTTGACGAACTGTTATTTCCGCACACTCCATGACTTGAACTACCTTGTTGCGCATGCTAGATTGGACCTTCACGTATATAGATTATGGACTTGCACTCTGGAGGTTTTTTTTTGCTCTTTTCGCAGCTTTTGTATGCTATGGTATGTACGCACAATATTGGATTGAATGTTCAAACGGTATGAGTGCGAGGCACCTCGGCGACATCATCATGCCAATTCAGACTGGAATCACATTTGAGTTTCAGCTGCCATCATGCCCGTGAAATAAACAAGGGGCTCCAGATTGCAGTTGTTTGTCTAGATGTCGTGTACGTCTAAGGTGTCCCAACCTCCAGGCTCCCGCTCCTGCCTCTACAATGATGGTTTCACACAGATCTCCGTCTACATGCCAACTCACCCGCTCTCCCCGTAGCGCTCATTCTCAACCCTGACATGTTTCATCCGGTATGTTCCTTCAATGCGATTTCCGTATCCACCTGGCTTTCAAGCAATGTTTGTAGATGTGATCCATCATGTGGACCTGAGAGCTGGAATCTACATATCACAAAGTCGGTGTGAATAGGTACGTTTTTGGCACCCTGAAAGATTTTGTTTCACCATGACTCACGTACGGCCAAATTCCTTTTGGAGAGCATGCGAGGCCTCTCTGACTCCTCTGCATGCAAACCAAAGGCGTTCCATGTCGTCCGCGAACCTCCCAAGACCGGCTCTGTATTTAGCGTGGCACATTACGCATCTACGTGGTTGAGAAGGACAGCGCGGGATACACACAGCGCGACACAGACATCAAATCACGTGTTTTTTTTTTGGCCGCGGGCGCAGGTCTTGGATATCCCTATCATACGCCCCTCCCGCCGTGGTAGATGCACATGGTGGGAAACCAACACTGTCCATATCCTTGTGGTGCGCGGTACTTTCCACCTGTCGAGCGAATGGGTTTATGTGTCTCATGCTCCGTTTCTTCCTCAGGCTGTCAGGCATCTCCCGGCTCCCGACCGTCCTCTCCCGCCCCCCAAACATATTCCATCTCCGGGGGATACAGATATTATTCCGATGTTCACACGTACAGAATCTCTTGTACACCGTGATGTCGATCTCAACGTCAGGGGGCGTGAACGGAGGCAGTTTGTTATGGTATTATGGTTTCCTCACCGATCACACCACCAAAGTCGCCTTATGACCTGACAATCTAGACTCGTTCATTGGTTTCCGAGGGGACTTTTGAAATTCCAACCTCTGAGCTTGGTTTACCCCTTGCCACAACGAGCATCAGGGGAGGTGAATCAGAAGCACCGAGAAGAGAGGCTGTGTTCTGTGAAGGCACGGAGCGTGCCGCTACTTTCTCGAAGCCAAAGACGAGTCTTGCGGCCTTTGATCCTCCAGCCACGACCCTTTTGGTACTACGTGTGAGCTCGAGGTGTATGACGGCCTTGAATCATCGGAAATTACAGTCCAGTGGCATAAATTCGGTTGACTTGGGCCACACGAGTTCCTTTGGGGTGTCAGGGACGATGTAACCAAGTGGAAAGCGGTCGGAGGTGGAAAAAAAAAGTGTTCGAATCACTGACCGTGCGTATTTCTCGCAAATTACCCTCACGCTTACATTTCTGTCGAGTAACATGTTCTTTTGGTGTCCCAGCGCCTGAGAATCTCGAGTGCCGGCTCCAATTCAGAGAGATGTATTACGCCGGAGAGTGTGCCCAGGGATTATCATTTTGTCAAATCCGCGGGAACGCTATCTGCAGGTAAAAAAAATTGTTTTTTTGAAGATATTAGAGGTGTTCACTGACGCTGACTATCCCCAATCAAGGTTCATTGATTAGAGGCTGCAGGTATTTTTGTATATCTTCTCAGATATTTACAGTAGATACTTATCGCTCAACATTAGGACGAGTATGATGAGAATGAACGGAAAATCGTTCCATGACCCCTGGTGAATGCCGGTGACGAAGAGCGACTGGCCGCATGGGTGCGTTTTGATGGATAGCATTCATCATGATCCCCTCCATCGATTAAGTGTTCGGAAATTCTTCAGAATGCAGGCAATGCTGGTTTGGTTTTCCTGAATTGACGCAACCATGCGTCAGCCTCAACTAGAGGTGCGCATAAGTACATCATCTCACACGGCGTGCGGTGGCGGTGCGGATATAATGAAAATTGCTAATCAGCAATCTCATCTCAGTTGGTTGCTAGTGCTTCCATACTCGTGGGCAATGTTACGTTTCCTGGGAGCGCGGACCAGAGGTCTTTGACGGTAAGGTATGCGATGCTCGGTGACCGTGCCGGCAGAAAGGCGAGCTAATGAGGTTTTATTCACAGAGTGGCTTATCCTTGCACGAATCCCGGAAATTGGATGTGTAAATTATTTACATGCTCACGGGCATACCAAAGAGCTCACCTTGAATCCTTGTCGTTCCCTGCATTTTTCTCGCAGCACCGTGAAATTTCCGCCATCGGTAATTGCTCTTCGGATTTACTAATATTCGGCCCAGATCGTATTTATGGGGGTGTCCCCTTCCCGAGAAATTTGATAGGTCCGGCATGCTCATACGTAAATGCTGTCCCAAACCAGCTGGCTTCCCACTCAAGGTGAGAGTCTGTTCCCAGAGCCAGAGTGTTTAATGTTGACTGTGGTTTTGGTGGATGCGTGGAAAACTTTTGTATTCTCGACAATATGCTCCGCCCCCTGTGTGTTCAGCAGGGTGCCGGCTAGATCATATCGGTCGAGATACCCGTTACCCATACTTGACGAGAAGGTGGAAAATGAACGTCTCCAGCCGACGGATGAAGGCGGCATATGCTCTTGGTCTTATATGGTATATGGTAACCACCCTTCTGCTCGCAATAGATGCGCGGGCGATGTTTCATCGAACCCACTTCGGATGATCGGCTTACCTGCGGCAAAAAGAAGTTCGGGAAAAGGCGCAGGGACAAAGAAAGGGATAAATGCCCCGGAAGGGACAATAAACGGTCAACCTAAGGGCGGACCTAATGTCAGCATGGGCCCTTCACATCAATAATGCGGCACGGGAAGATGCCGGACGATTCCGTGGCGAATCTCCTTTCAAGTGCTTGCTGTTGTGTTTCTAGATGGGGCTCGACTCACCGTGGACTGGCTGCAGTTGAGTGGCTTGCCGTTGTTCCCCTTTTCGCCGACCTTGAGCCCATGTAAACAAGGTTCGTGGACCAATTAGGGACCATGCCCATCATTATTGACGCGGAATGGAGTGGGCGCCGAGCTGCCGGAGTCCGTCAAGCTAACTTATCCTTCGACAACTCTGATTTTGACTGTGAGATCTAGATCTAAACCTGTTCCGCGTTTAGCCTCCGTCTACAAACGGAGGTAGCGTGGTAATCAACCGCGGACAAAGTTGGTAATTTCCAGTAATCGTCCCTGGGGCCGAGGGCTTTAAATCATCTAGGTACGGTGTGATTAACTACACTGTCTTCACTGGTCCCCTGATTAATTCATGATGCTGTTGAGTGGGAAACAGATATGACGACGCCCGACGCGTACGGTGGTCGAGTGCGAACCACAATGGTAAAACCTATGCGCTGATTGGTGTCCCTGATTCTCAAGGAGACCAGTAATGGTCATACTATTGTATCTCAAACTCGCGGGCAAAACGTAAATCATAACCAACTGTTTCAGGGCCAATGCTGGACTGATGAGCCGTGGAGCCCGACGACCGGGGATCACTGTGTCCTAAGTAGGTCAATTCTGGGTTACTATTATGTTCTGACGGGCGGAGGCTTGGCGATGGATGTTCTAGGTTTAAGTTGGCCCCTGGTCAACTAGGTTTCATGATGCGGCGGGACCTATGGATTTGAATTGGCACTCGTATCTGCGCCCGAGCCATTCATTCAGAAGGCGTTGGGATTACAAAAATGGGTAGCATTCTAGCGTCGTGTTACGGCGTTGTGAAACGTTGGATAACGGCGCCGAGAACTGCGGACAAGTCAGCAGAATCCGGCTCCGTGCGCGCTTGGGTGGACGACGTTGTATTAGCGTAACTTCTGCTTCCCTTCGTCCGACCAACGGGCCTCGTATATCTATCGCAATGATGTCATGGGTTAAGTAAAATAATTTATTTATTTATTTAATTCTGCTCTGACATATTTTGAACTGTACCTCAAACGTTCGACGTCGTGTTAGGCAACGAGCACGACCGTTGTTCAGCGTCTACGACCATGTCCTCAAAACCGCTTCTCCCAAAAACGAACCCGCCGGCCTTGCCATCGGCCACCCAAGTGGAGCCAAAGATCCGAGGGGCCAACCGCTCGACCAAGACAGCTGGCAAGCTCAAGGTCCTCCCTGACGAACCAAGAACCCCGGGGCCCGCAACACGACCCGCCCCAGAACTCGACGAGAGTCCAAACGCGACCGGAGACACGGACGAAGGCGATGACGAAGAAGAGGACGAGGCAGACGATGACGATGACGAAGGCGCTGAAGGGCGTCTTCGACAGATATATCGAATCCCGCAGGGTACCGCACGACGCGATGCGCTTAAGCTGACGAAAAAGAAGGCAAAGTCGCTTCCGAGGGTGACTGCTTATGCCACCGCCCAGTACGTCTCTCCCTAGTTCATCTCCTCCGTGCAGAGGGTTTGCCGAGTGTTGACGTCGCGGGTGACAGGTCGTACCTGCTTCCTGAGCTGATGAAATTTTTCAATGCGAGACGTGCTGCGTACCGGACGGATGCAAAGATCATTGACGATGTGATTTACACTCCGTATGCTTATGAGCCGTCGGGCAACTCCGACGTCCATCCAAAGCGAATTAATCAAACGGGGGACTTGCTCGGAGTTCCCGAGTTGAACCCACCGACGTCTGATGCAAGTAATGCTTACCCCGCCAAGAAGAAGCGCAGTAAGTTTGATGCCATGCCCAACGAGGCAGAGATATTTGTCTTTGGCTATGGCACGGTCGTCATTTGGGGCATGACAGAGGCTCAAGAGAAACGCTTCCTCGCTTCCATGTGAGCCAGTTTATTCCCTTCTCGGTTATCACAATAACGATTTGTTAGACGACGATTTGAGGTAGACAAGCTAGGTAAGCCGCAAAGTCTCGGGGACCTGATGGTTTGCCAATTTTTTTCCTAGGACCTGATGACGTTGAGATGGAAGATTTGAATTACTACTACGCAAACTACAGTCGGTAAGTTTACATTTCCCCGCCGGAGATCTAAGCCGTGTAGCCCGAAACTAAATTCCCGAAAAGAATATATAACGATGTCATCACCCTCCGGCATGGTTCCGGATACATGTAAGCTGGTTCATATGTATCCCATCTTATGCTATGCCATAACACCACGAATCGTGCTAGGACCAAGTTGTCACTATCGCACGCCCTCTCCCAATCCGTCAAGATATCACTGGTATAGTTGATGTCATCGTTCGGCGATGCTTGACCAATTGCTCGTCCAGTTTGAAGATCTAATATCCTCAAAAATAGAAGAAACAAAGGACATACCTGAAACACTTTCAGAAACAGGGAAGATTGGGATGCCCCATAAAGGTATGTTCCCTCGCCTTTCGAAATCATGACACGTATCGCGAAGCGTGAAGTATAGAGATCATGCGTAAAACGGGAGAACTCTTTATCTTGCGGACAAACATCAATTCCGTCGGTTCGGTACTAGACTCGCCGGTACGTTCGCTTCGTCTTTTTTTTGCGTGTCTCGGACAAGTGCTGACCACAATATCTTTCCTTTGCAGGAGGTATTTTGGGTATGCATTTTGTTACATGTGTGCGCTTGTTCTCCGCGGATATTAATGAAAAAAGACAGACGTACCCCGATTTGCAACCTCTGTATGAAGCTGCGAGGAGTTACCTAGAGGTTCCACAACGCATTGATTTATTGAACACGCGTGTAGAGGTCGGTTCAAGTGGCTGCGGTTCGCTCAACATGGTAGTCGTTGCTGACAATTGAGGTAAATAACAGGTCTTGCAAGACATGCTTCAACTCCTCAAGGAATCGGTCTCGACTAGGCACTCTGAGCGTCTCGAACAGATTGTCATCGCTTTGATCGCCATTGAGATTGGTCAGTTTTCTCCCCATCTAAACATCGTTAACTCTGACTCGGATCTACTGCAACAGTCCTTGGCATCATGACCATCCTCGTTGATCTAATGGCCTAAGCCACTCATTTGTACCATATAGCATCTCTTCTTGGTGTGCGTTCTCCAAGGAGTAAAACGATACTTCGCACTCAATTGGACCTATGATACATGCATTTGATATTTTCGCAATTTGTCACTCTTTTCTTCCATTTGGATACAGCCAGAATGTGCATGCCGTCTGTCTATGCTTGCTGTTGGTTGCGCAAAGTTCCCCGCGTGCCATCGTGATTACCTCGCAATGCAACAGGCTGCATTTTTTTTAGCCCGTGCTGATTGTTGCAAGGTATCGATAGCTATTCAAGCGCTGGTAAGAGTGTTTCAAGATGATTTTTAATAGGCAGGGTGATCAATGACGCTGCGATTGGGCAGGATCATGTTATACTTTTGTGTTAAGAACAGAATACAATACGACCATCACAAACTTTACTATTTACGATGCACGATGTGCGTTCCGTCTGGGGAACATCTGGTCAAGTTCCGCTTGTGGGGACACTTGCTGTTCACGTGCATATATGCCCCTGTCATTATGTTGGAATCGGCGCTCGCAAGGAATACAAAAGTGGGTGCAAGTTCCACGGGCTGGGCGGCATGTCCGTGCATCGGCCTCTCCATGTCCTCGGCGTCCCTCGAAGCTGGTTGAAGAGCCCACATTCGCACGTATTCCCCTGGGCGCTGACTGTTTTGAAAGAGAACACATGAAAGACATGATAGCACCTTTCGTGACGGAGTAATCGACTGAGGTCAAGTGTTTAGCAACCATGGGCGGATCCAACAACTTGAATAAGCGACCCGCCGAGCCTTGGTGAGCCGCATAAACCACGACGGAGGTGGTGTTAATAATGCGCAAACCACGCTTCACGTGTGAACGGCAAACTTGATGATTGCAATCGTGTGGATATGTTGGATTCAAAGGTACTGCGACCCTGGTCGATTTTTTCCTCGATGCTTTGCAGGCACGAGGGTCTATGCACACCCCACCACTTGGACGCCATGCATGGGATCGCCGGGTAACTCACAAGTTCAAGTGGCCAAACTTTGCCATGTGCAACTCGACAAGGCGCTGGCCATCGGCATCGCTTCGCAAGTCGACAGCGACCAGGTGGATGTCGCAGCCATACATGGCGATATCGTCTGCGGCCACTTTGGCGTCTTCCATCTCGCGAAAGAAGAGCGATGGTGATGCCTTTAAACCCCTTGATCGCAAACATGATTGCGGTGGCCCCTTCCAATTCCGTTGTCACCACCGGTGATGAGAACGTACCCGCCCAGCCTGTCGATGTGGTTGAGCACTAGCATTCTCTGACACAGACGTTCTACTAGCTCGTCCATATGTGCTGCGTTCGCTCCACTAAGGTGCATCGGGAGCAAGGCACCGACAAGCGAGGACAACAACGTTAGCGCTACCTCCGTTGGAGAAGATGCGATAGCTCCTAGAAGCCCTATCTAGCACGCTTGTGCCTGCAGCTGGCCCGCGACTGACCAGAGGATCTGGATCGATGTCCAAGGTACGCCAACACCCCTCACTTGCAGAAGTGCTACAGAATGGGTGGCGAATAGAGCGTCGATCATGATGCGGATCCGTCATCGACAAGCGAGGGCCAATGAGTTCCTTGAGTGCTGTGTGCGCGATCAGTGTCTGGTCCCAAGAACATAGAGCAGTTTCGAGAGCCTCGATGACCCTTCGTATATGACTTTCTACCGCGCCGCGTATCTTATGAGCGGCATGTGTACCAGGTGCAAAAAGTGGAAGTGAAGTGGTAAAAGAATGCGGGTGCGAAGTGAAGTGTACCATCAGAGGTATGGAAGGAATTAAGAAATAGATTTGCGGATGTAGTCAGGGAGTAGCACACCATCAACGCACCGTCCCGATCTTCCCAACGCTGTATGCAGTACGGGCCATGGGTTCAGCAACTTCAAGTTCAGCCTCTCCACCCGGGCCCGTAATCGCTTCGTGACGAGTTCAGTTTACAAACGAGAGAACTGGAATGCGAGGAATTTTTTGGCATCATCGTTCGCATTTATGGGCAACATTCTCTGCCCGCATCCCTTGTCGAACGATTAAAAATAGACATTCACTAAGTCCCATTAGCTATGACGAGGCTGCTGCTCGTTTGGCGAGGAGCCCTGCATTGAGCGGAGCCCAGAAGGGAGGTAAGCAGTTGCGAAATAGGGTGCATGCTCCGTTCATTGCTATCTTTGTCGTTGGCTGGCGAGGTGGATAGGTGGGTGGTAGGAAGAATCTACATGTATGTATCCACGTTCATTGAAGCGGAGCTCAGGACACGCAGAGTGAACTGTACCGATTTAGGAATCCCAGCCAACACGACCAATACCAATGGATGACCTTCTAGCGGAGACCCAGCGTATCCTGGTTCAAGGGATTGCAAGAATTCCGTGTACGCTTCAGATGTCGATTGTCAACTTGGAGGCGACTCGGTAGGAGCACGTGAGACACCATCATTACCGTCCTTTTCGGATTCAGAGTTTGATTTCTCTGAGGAAGAGCATCAAGAGACTTCCTGATGTTTCTTGCACGCCAAAATCGGTTTCGACCCAGGCCGAACGCAGTACGACCATGCTAAAGATCCGAATAAGGGATGCCAGTAATTTGCCTGGTTCCAGAAAACGTCAGCTATGCGTGACGAGGACTGCGTATATGCGCTGCGGGCTTTAAGGTTAGACATGTAAGCCGATGCATATCGCACTCAGATACACCCAGACTGAATGCACTGGGAAAAATGCGTAGACCTTCGGCGAACATACATACGAGGAGAGGAGCGAACCTTAAAACACTCTAATCAAAGACACCACAGGCGCCCACGCTGCTTGTCTGACTTGAGGCTGGTCTTGACCGAACGAAGCGACGGAGAATAGACAAAGTTGTTGGTTGACTGGACTTGAACCCGGAGAAACTGCCACGGAATAAAGAGTAGACCAAAACGCGAGAGATGATAGAAGTGTTGTCAGGATGATGAGATAGGTTGCAGAGGCGGAGTCGATTTCAGGCCAAATATCTGAACAGGTTGCGTCAATAACCGAACAACCTGAGCACACATGAAATACAAATGAGGTGACAAAAAGACATCACCGACCCGAACAGTAAAAGGTCCGACGTACCTAGGATCCACCTGATAGCACACAAGGCGCCTAACATGAGCCTTCCAGCTTGGTCCGAGTCATTCTCTTCGGCGAGGCTGCAACCGGGAATCGTCCAGGCAGCGAGGAGAGTTAGATGAAGGTGGAACATATCGACCACTTTTCTTCTGTTGTGATTGTGGTATTGGGCTCCTTTTCTTCCCTGGGGCGACACCTTTACCTTGGGGTACGGGTTTGCCTTGGGTTGTACTCTTATCCTGTGGCACACATTTGCGGTCAAGCCGGGAGTCGTAGTGATGAAGTCCGTCCAAGACCTCACGCCAACAGTAGCGACACCCCGATCAACGTCGTTTCCCATGTCCCTAAGAGTGTCTCCAGCTCACCTTGGGATGCGATTGCTGGCCCACGTAAGGAGAGCCTCGCGCGCTGGCTTGAGGCGAGAAAGGGAAGGGAGGAGAGAAACAGCAAGGTAGCGAAGACATCGCGCAGGGTGGGTGAAGAGAACAGGGGCAGGATGGAGCTGGAGAAGGAGTTAGTCGTCCCCAAAACCGAATGCGAGTTGAAGACACCCAGACAACATCTTCGCGACCATGTCCGCCTCTTCGCTTTCTTCGACGTCATACCGATCGTGGTCATGGTCGCGCGCTGCCAGCTCTTTGATTCAACACCCTTTGTAAGTTCCTCTATCGCTCTCCCTCGTGTAACGGCATCTTTCTTTCCCAATTCCCTGAGAGCGACGACGAGCTCTGGCGGCAACAAATGAGCGAGACCGGTGGATCGGGTGGATCGGAGACTGGTGGTGCGGGTTTGATTGGTAGATGTAGGCTTTCGTGTGCTGTTCTCTCGCTTCCCTCTTGGACAGCTTGGACTCGGACTTCTTCAAGGTTCCCCCCTTGGACTTCGACTGCTTGGCTACAGGTGACGCGTGACGGTGGAGTTACAGCGGATGATTTGGCGACCACTCGCGCGGCGCATGAAATGATGAGTGGAGAAGATGATGTCCGAGATTGGGGACGTCAAGACATACTTTTTGATCACGCTTCTCCATTTGATGTCGAGAGACCTTTGGATGACATGTCCTCCGTAATCTTGAGAGCCGGGAGGTTCAGTCGAGTCGACGATTCCTTGGGACTCCAGCAGCAGCGGGACGTCATACATCCATACCGACTACTTGCTCGGTTGCAACATGACAAAACATGGGGATCTACTCCTTGGTCGCCTTTTCCAGTGGCTTGGGTCCCAGCAATTGACAGGCAATCTATCATATTTTGGTTTGGCTCAATACGTCAAACTAACCACAGAAACCATTCACCAGATCAGGAAGCATCCAAGCCCTCGCAAAGCATGTACCGTTGTCTGAATAGGCTTGGTCTTCTGCTCGCCATGCATATCTGGTACAAGAGAGACATGCATAAGAGTAAAGTTACCGTGGCCAAAATGACACTGGAACTGCCGCATGGCTTCAATGGAGGGCGTGGATTCGATGTCTCCGACAGTTACTCCGAGCTGACGGTACTTGAGGTATTTTCATTCAAGAAGAGCGATTGAGCGTACCTCCACAATACCGAGGTCTGATCCTTCGCAAGAATTGTCGACTAGGAATTTCTTAGTCTTGGATAGCATTGGTAACGTGGGGTACGATTTGCCCAGCAGCCCGTCAGGCTCTCGGCGAGTCTCAAATGTGCTGATAGCAAACACAATTCCACCTGAACCGTTTTCCAAAATATTCGCCTCTTCTCTGTGTCAGGGATTAACACGGCAAAATAATCCACTCGGATGCAAACAGACCTCCTTCTCGATCACTTCTTGATAGATCTCACCAGTAGTTATGTTGTTATCTCTTGATAGTGTGACATCCAGATGGCGTTCGTAGTTTCCCAAATCCAAATCCACCTCACCAACGCCATTCAAAACGTATACCTCACCTCGTGAGAGTACTCATGTCATGTTCACATAAAGGTCTGTCTTGGTTGCCGTGACATTGATGTCCATTTTCAGGAGCAGGCCGGTCGAAGAGGCTACACGTCGGACGATATGAACAATGATCTATGCGCACGGAAGACGTCGCCATGCTTCCGTGTCTCCATCGTCGCACTCGCAATGTGCGAAACGATAACGCATCTGCAACGTTCCGGAAAATGAGCCAAGCACAGACCATAAAGTACCGCGGCTTACTTTGGTTCCTTGGCAGGCGGGTGATCTTATGCTTAGTCTCGAGACAGCAACGTCATGTGCCTATAAAAATGGGGCGAACACATCAATGAAGGTGCGTTCGGCAACCTACTCTGACACGAACATAAATACACAGTGCCTGTCTCCGCCCACACCCTCGCGTCACTGCCACGGAATGAAAGTGATCATCCCGTCTCGGCGCCAGGTACGGCGCCAAGTCGAGGTATTCGGGAAACAAAATGTAGTCATCGAGTTTCTTGAACCCCATGGAGAAGGAGATGGCGGGCGTCTTGGATAGTTGTTGGAAACGCTTGAGATGGACGACGAGGATGGGTGGCGGTGTGGCAATGAGATGATAGGCCGGTGGCAGCAGAAATTTGCGGGAATGCGGCACGCTGGACGGGTGTCGTTTGTCCTTGGCACGGGCGTCTGGCGTTGGGGAGGGCTGCTGTGGGTGATATTGCGAAGCGTTGGGCGGTGGATAACACCGACGATGAAACGTCCGAGTAGATCCTTCATTTTCGGCTTCTGAAATCTCGCTCGGTATTGCTGTCCCTACCTTTGAACCCATGCTGTCGGTGTTGGCCTGGCGGAGCACTGAGTGATATGCTTTACGAGTATTCCGTGGTCGCGGACGTCTGTGTCGGATGGGCGCGGGCTTTGCTGTCTGAATGACATGGAAAACTCGGGAGCAGTCGTTGATATGGAGAGAACGTTCAATGCCGCTCTTTGGGTCGGTGTTCCGTTCCTCATAGGCGATATAAGTTCAATGGGATACCTCTCCATCCCTTCAATGCGGATGGCGTCGAGTCGGGACGCGATGAATCTGAATTTTGATACACAAAACGATGACAAATACAAAAGTTATAGTTTGTAGCCTTACACAAGGGTTTCAGTCGACGTCGACATTGATAGGTGGCAATTCGATTTGTTCATTGCCTGCGCCTGCGTCGACCAGTCAGATGAGCCTGAAGTGGACTGATGCATCCGCCAATCAGCAACTCAAACGTGAACGATGGCATCACAAACTTACTTTAATAGAAAAATATGTACCTTGACCATTATTGGCAGGGCCCCCTTCTGCGTCACGGTGGCCAACTTCCTGCCAGTGAGTAGGAACCGACCATGAAGTGTAATCTACCATAATCAAGATTAGCAATCGCATTTTAGCTAACTAATTATTTACCTTGAATCCAACGGGGTACCCCATCCGTTGTTCCCACGGCATGCGCCATTGAATTCACCTGGTGCAGGTAATGTACCGTGGTGCCTACCACAACGGCCGCCGTGAGGCTGAGCCTGAGCACGTAGTTCGCCCACTCCGCTTCTATAATAGGATGAGAAAACTATTAGCATAATAAATAAACCTTACCGAAAGGTTTCAAACGGGATGTGCTGCTTGCCATGCCAAATGCCGTGATGACAACGTTGCCAATGGCGAGACACCCTGTACCGAATGTCGACATGCAGCTGTGCGCCCACCAGCCAGCATGTATGCAGCCCAGAACCGCCGTAAGACCAACAAAACCAAATGTAGAACAAAGACAAATAAGGATGGGAAAATTAGGGCATTTCCAATACAAAGGATGGGGAGATGAAGGTGTATGCAAGTAAGAACATCCCATGAGGGATACTAATGAGGATGATAAAGAGTGAATCAGGAAAGTGTAACATATTGTGGGGGATTGTCGTGGGCGTGTGTGATGCCATACTAGCTAGGGGTTGATTAGATAAACATGTGATCAGAGCATGCCATTGCGTCATCACCATTGCTGTTGGCAGTCGCTCACCTCGGCTGCCGAAACCTATTCCAAAGCCCGTTTAAGAGTGTCGCATCAAAATGGCCGATTTAAATTCACAACTGGCACTCCAAACATACGTCGTAACAAGACAAATCAATACATTCTGGCCCGACACAGTCCAGTGTTCAGGCGACCCGACTCAGAGCCCAAACGGTAGCAGCTTCTCCCCGCCAATAAACCCGTCCCCACCCAAACCCCATCCCTTGGTCCAACCCTGTTCACTCTTTCGCGCCAGCCTGATCTCAAAGAACAGCGATCCGTCAAGCACCCGTCGCACGTCCTCCTTGTCGACCATGCCGTCCCGTTGCACCAGCAAAAACGTCGTCACCCACTCCAAGAACCCAGCGACCCATCCAAACGGATCCATCGCGAGGCGATTCCCGTGCGTAAATAGCCAGAGCTCATACAGACTCATCGACGTACGAGGCGCACCCCTGGGGTTCGTCGTCGTGTACTACATCACGAGCGTCAGCGTCACGAACACCGGAGCGCGTGCATTCACGGACCTTGGTCCACATGTCCTCAAACTTGCACGGGACGAAGCGGCCTTCGGTGTCGAAAGCACCCGAGTCCGATCCGTGCTTGTCAGCATGGATCGTCGCGATGTAGATGCGCAAAAAGGGGTCTGGGATGTAGCTGATGGCGAGTCTGAACAACGGGTCAACGTGTGGTGATCCGCCATCAGGGACCGAACCGACTGACCTAGTAGGCAACGACAGCGTGGCGTGGACCACGATCGTCGCCAGGAAGCAAAACAAGAGGTTGAACCCGAGATCGCGGAACCCCCGCCAGGTGTCGAGCGGCCAAATGACGCCGTCGCTATCTCTATCCCAGTATATGCAGTGCTGTTGCATGACAGACTAGAGAGGGGCCGGGGTCGTTGAGACTGAAAGAGGTGATTTGCTCGGTGAGGTACTCACATAGTCCGCGTACTTTTCGGCGTGGCGGAGACTCCCTTCGGGTTGCTCGGCGCTCGGCGCGACGGAAGCACGGGCAAGGTACGGGCGTTCGAGAACCTTGTCGGTGTCGATCCTGTTATGGCGCATTCCCGTGACTGGCGCCATCCGGGCTTCCAGAGCGTGTCCGGATTTGAGTGGCGGGTTATTCATGTTGTTCCACCTGATAGACTCGATGAGCGTAAAGAAGGAAGCGGAAAGAAGGGTCGACGAGGCTTTCAAGCTTGCTGGGGCCGCACACATGCTCAAGTGTCAGCATGCCTGTGTTGATAAAACGTCGGTCAGTCCGAAAACAAATGCGTGGCGTGCCTGTCAGTACCGACCGACGTCACACTTCATCGGTTGGGCTCCAAGAATTCCATTCGCGAAATTCCAATTTACAGAATACCATTAGTAAAGCGTTACTAGTTAGTCCATCGATGGAATGCTCCTCAGTCCTTCTCCGACCCGTTGCAGCTCCCGCTCGGGGTAACCTGGCCACTGAGCGGAATACTCTTCTCGGGTCGCTTCACACGTGCAAACATGCCGACCTCGGGGTCGCGGATGAAGTTCACAATGACCATGGGCCAACTTGGGTGCGAAGGAAGCGAGTTGTAAAATTCGGGTGCGAGGGCATGAAGAGCAGGGAGACGAGTCCAGGGGATGGATGGAAAATCATGATGCTCGTTGTGATATCCCACCTGATGGGCCAGAGTCAGTGCGCAGGACAATGCGACAGAAAACAAACGTACGTTGTAGGCAAGGATGTTGAGGGGACCGTAGTAGCTATAGGTCTCCTGGTTGAGGCCATCCCAGACGTAGTGTTCGGCAATGAAATGACCAGCACATGGGTGTAGACTACCAGCAAAGAAACTGGAAAACAACAAGTACAACAGTGGTCGAATGCCGAATGTTCGCAGTAAGACATAGTCAAACGCGAGTTGGACGACGAGGTTGATCAAGTGCCATTTGGTGAGCTTTTGTGTACGAACGAAGCCAGGTCTCAAGGCGTAAAAGAATATCTGGAAAGTGCTGTGGAGGGGTGAGGGGTCGGTATGGCAAACTCAAAGTCACGTACGCAAAAAATGTCTTTCCAAGGACGTTGTTGAGACAGAGCAGTTCAAGGTGTGTGGGAAGATCCACATCTATACCATCTTCACCGAGATGTTTGTGATGCTCCAAGTGATATCTCTTTCGGCGATAGGTTGAGCAATATACATATGTAGCACAATGCACGACGAACCTTGAAGGACGCAGAGTAAGGAACGCCGATGGGTAGGTTCGCGAAGATAGCCAATGCTTTGTTAGCGGCGATGCCTTTAAAGGCAAGGTTGTGGGTTATTTCATGTATGGCCAGAAAAAGGTTGTGATTTGCGGTGCCGCCAACGACGTACGCGAGAAACAGGAACCAAAAAGAGAGAGGATGCGAGTGTCGAAGTTGTATGGCGATAAGGAGCTGTAGGGATACGACGCCTAGAACGACGTATTTGGTGAGAGGCTCGTGGCCCATGAGCTTGACGACGTCTGGATGGGCTTTCATGATTGCCATTCGGCGAGAACGGTGGGGCTCCTCGGTCATCAACCAGAGAAAGTCATTGGGGTCCTGTGGAGGTCCCGGGTGTGACTGGCCGTCGTCGTTTGCTGTGGGGGACGCGACGACTGTGCGTCGGGGCGAGCGTTTCCCCTCTGTGAGAGAGTCGGCGCCGCCAAAGTAGCTGAAATCTGGGCGGTAAAAGAGTGAATAGAACTGCAAACAAGCAATAGATGCATACCGACGTTGTTGCTCATGTCGTGGAGCTTTTCGCGCGACCGGCGTCACTTTTAACTATTTAGGTGGGAATGACATGCCCCATATGGACAGCGATAAATCAGACGTGCAAAGTGGTGCCATACCTTTCCTTTCACCATCACCGTCGACGACGATGAACTCTGCTGAATCGGACACCGCCGACAACGCGGTCCCCGACTTTGTGTTGGATCCATCCGACCCGCTTTACATGCTCCTCAACAACACCCACGACGGCGGTGTGTCTGGCTTTTCGATGGACCTCGACTTCAACGATCCCTCCTTCCCCGTTTTCGTCGACCCAAACGCTCTCTTCCTCGATAGAAAGGCACCAGTCTATCAACCCCAAGACTTGCTCAACTCCTCCTTCCCATTCTCCTTCTCGTCCCCTACACTCAGCACCGCATCGGCTTCCGCAGATGACAGCCCTTCTGGGTTCAGTCCATCTAGCCCAGGCAGCTCGTCCAGCGCACGTGCTTCTCCAGCGGCTCCCCCAGTCTCGAGACCAACTGCAGGTACGTCAGATTCCGTTCGAGGGCACGCTTGGATACTAACTCATAGACTAGATGCTATCTCTACCTTCTTTGCACAGGCTAATGGGCCGTTCGTGGTTCCATTCCAATCGCATATGGCGGTGCAGCAACCCATCCCCCCCACTCCTTCCCCTCCGGTACATACCGCTCAGGGTCCCCAGACGCATGTCATAAATACCGCTGTGACGGGCCGTCCAAAGACGAGCCATACCACAATCGAACGCCGATACCGCACTAACCTCAATGCACGTATCCAAAGTCTCAAAGCTGCCGTTCCAGCCCTTCGCGTTCTTGATCAGAACTGCAAGAGCGATGAATACAAAGCAGATGACCGTGGTTATATCGACGGTGTCAAGGTTGCAAGAAAGGGAAGCAAGGCAAACGTCCTTGGTAAAGCGGTGGAATATATTCGGTAATATCCGGACATCAGCGCCATGGACATGCCACTTATACCTCTTTTCAGTGTTCTCAAGAGGCGAGAGGCTAGACTGAAACGTGAACAAGACGGTCTACGAACCTTGATCTATGGATTCCCCGGCGGAGAGAATATTCTAACCGAATGGGAGATTGAGTGGACAAGAAAGTTTGGCGGTCCTGAGAAGGATGAAATCGATTGCGAAGCAGAAGAAGCCAGCGACGACGAAGATGGAGATGGAGATGGAGAAGACGATGGCGATACTTCAGAACGTGCAAAGAAGAAACCCAAAATCGAACACACGAAGAAGGAGAAACGCAAGATTGCCCCCGCCGCTCCCATTCCCGCTGGTCCAGGCGGTGAGGTCGCCGTCGTCGAAAAACGTAAACGTGGTCGCCCGCGGAAAATACAACCCAATATTCATCCTCCGATCACCCCAGCCGCCCCTGTGTCGCTCACCCATCCTGGTCAACAAGGCATCGTCCCTCCCACGGCGTCCCAGTCCGCTCAGCCCCAACAATACCTCCTTGCTGTCTTTGCGCTTTTCTCATTCTTCAACTCACCATTGACCTCCACTTCCCAGCCAGTTTCGCATCACCACACTCACCAAGGCTCTGTCTTGTCCCATGCTACCCCGGCTTTTTCTGCCCAACCTGCGATAGGTCGGACATGGAATGATATTGTACAAGTCATTCACTTATTCGCATCCTTGGCGGTCTTCGTATCTATTGTTACCCCTTGGATACCCATGCCTCGGAGGGCCTACCAGTCGCGATTGATGCAGCTCATACCATTCGCGTCCTTGATTTATCAGGCGCACGCCAGCTCTTCACGTGAAACACCGGACCTCCCAACACCCCCCCACTCTCCCGATGTCAGCGACTCTGACTCTGAACCCGACTCGTCCTCCACCGAGTATACCGTGCGCGCCACCAAGGATGTGTCAAATCCGCTCACTGACGCGCTGAGCTCCAGAGGCGCCGTTGAAGAGTTCGATAACCTGTTGAGCGCCTTGAACGTTAGCACTGGATGGCTTGGCATGGTTCGGGGGTCCGTCGGTGCTCTCAAGGTACGACGTGGATCTGAAACGCGTCGCGAGCGAAGAGCATGGACACGACTCGCAGAACTTACAGTTCTCTCTGCTGAGAAGATATCAATGTCGATGCGGTGGCAAGTCTACAACTATCTCTCTCACCCCTTGGGCCCCCCTGGAACGCAAGCGGCCTCCGAAGCACTGGTCTCTGACCTCTGCACGCTCGCTCTGCTTGCAAAGTCGCTACCCTTTGCCGAGACCCGATCGCAGGCATGCTGGACCCGTGCCCGCGGATTGGCAGAGTCTGTCGACGTTCCAGCATACCAGCGTCTCGTGCTCGATTCCATGTCAGTTGAGGAAGCCATGGAGTGCTTGACAATGTCAGAGCCGATCTCTGGTTCCTCTCCCATCATCCTACTCGCGTCCAGTCTCTTGCGCAAGCGTCTCCATTCACACGCGTCTTCCCTCTTCATCCATCGCGTCTCCCAAGGCTCGGAGAGTAATGCAGAGTTCCCGTCAAATGAAGATTCGAAAGCATGGCGCGCAACGCTCTCTTATGGGCGTAGTCTAGGCGGTGACATCGGCCTGCTGTCGGACGTGCTCGCAAAGGTGTGGCAAGACGGATGGCTCAGCCTGGACATCTCCGATCTGAAAGTGGACGCTACCAACGAAGACGTTCTTGCGCTGCTTTGGGCCACCGTTCTGTACAACCAAGTGTTTGCTAGCCAATCTGTCCCATCGCCTCCTCCCAGTCCACCTTCGAAAGCGGGTGGTAAGGGCAGCGGGGAAGACGTGGTGTTGCACCTCCATCGGGTCCTTGGATCGAATGTGTTTGAAGAAAGTGGGGAGTCGAATTCGGATGGCTCGTCCTTGGAAGATGCAAGGGATCGTGTTGTGGATATGATCGTTAACCTGCAGAGGGGACGAAGGACCCGGGTTGGCTAGGCTTCGCGTGACTGCTGTGCTCGAGGAACGTGTGCATCCTGGCTGTGGTTCGAGCATCACTTTCACAAGAACAACTTTATACGCTATGGACTCTCGATTGTAATCGATCAACTTTTTTATACCTCGTTGTCCTCATTATGTATTAGATACTGCCTACCGATTCTGTCACCTGGCACCGTGATGGACACGAGGTGCAATTTTTTCTCTTCCTACACCATTTCCTACCTGAATGGCTACCGACTCTGACGTTCCTCCTGGTCTCGGCGACGTGAAAGCCCATGTGTTTGCCCAAGGCGGGAATGAGCACGAATGGCAACCATTCAAGTACACACGCCTCTACACGAACGCGTTCATCATCGACTCAGAGGGTAACAAGGTATGTCTAGGTAGCGATCGGTGGTTCACTGGATCGCGCGGTGTCTACAATCGCCCATTCCGAATTTCTTGATCTAGTTGTTGCTCGGGTTCAAGAAACGTGGTTTTGGTGCCGGTCTGTAAGTTTCTTTTCACACTCGCCTCGACTTCTCAGCGTGTTTTCGCGTCCTTTTCGAAGAGGCGAGGGCTTGCGGATGCAAGCTCCCGGCTAGACGCATTCCTCCACTACTTGTGATGTACTGACGAGCTCGGGGTGACCTCGCAGGTACAACGGATTCGGAGGGAAAGTCGAGCCAGGCGAGACGCCCGCACAAGCCGCCCGACGAGAGCTCCAGGTGCGTGCCGCCTCGTCCGACCTCGGCACCCCCTGACCGTCGACCATGCGCACAGGAGGAAGCTGGGATCGACGCACCGCTCGAGTACGTCGGGACGCTGTTCTTCATCGTCACTGGCGTCGATAAGGCGTTTGATATCCGCGTCTACACTGCGCGCGAGTACGTCGGGGTGCCTACCGAGTGAGTACTGAACCTTCTTTGCACCCCCCTTTGGCATGGATGATCCCGTTGCTGATGCGCTGCCTCTTTCTTTTGCACGTCGTTGCGTGTTGCCTTTGCATTGCGATAGGTCGGACGAGATGAAACCATGGTGGTTTTCCCTCTCAGACGACAGTCTCTACGCACGGCGCCTCGAACCGTCCGGCTCTGACGCGCCGGGCACGGACCTGCCTCACATCCCATACGACCAGATGTGGGCGGACGATATCCACTGGCTACCCCATCTCGTACGCGGCGAGCGCTTCGTCGGACGGGCAGACTTGGACGAGGGGAACACGATGAAGCGGTATTGGTTTGGGAGCGTGTCTCAGGGTGCTGATGCGGGAGACCAGATGTAGTGACGATCGGACACGAAGCGCAGACTCGGATGATGCTTCGTAGATCCATGTCACGTTCGAGACGATACCCCACGGTGCCGTGTATGATCTTACTTGCCAATGCTCACCACTTTTGACGTCGTCGTTGCATGACACCTCGCACGAGTAGTTGAATACAATGCTTTTGTGATCCACAAGATCGTACCCGTTCGTGAACTAGTTTACAACCTCAGTCGACATCTTGTACAGTATCTTCGAGTGTCACGAAAGGGAGGCAGGCGAGCAAGCAAGCAACTGAACGCACCATGACCGATTTCGGCGAGAAGCGCCGAGATCATAATTGCAATTTCTTCGTTGAGGCGCGCGACTTCCTGTTCAAAGTGGGTGATTCTGCTGTCTGCTGGATATGCATGGCAATACAACCGAGTCAGGGCAGCGATGGGCGCACTTGAACCTTTGTCCTCTGCACCAGGAAACTTGATTATCTCTTTGACGTCGACCATTTCGACGCTCACGGGTAGGATTTCTCCGTCATGGACCATCTGTAGTAGCAGTCGACAGTGTGAGCAAGTCATCACACAGGGCAATGCAGTTGTACTTACAGCGTCAACTTGAAGGTGTGTTAAGTAAAGGAACCTAAGGACGTGGCAGAGTCCACGACGGAAACTGTCGACTCACAACTATCTCTCTCGCCATTTTGGGTCCGCTGGAACGGAAGCGGCACCGAAAGTCTCTGATCTCTGCACGCTCACTCAAAGTCTGCATACACACCACTACCCTTTGCCGAGACCTGATCGCAGGCACTCTCAGGCTGGACGTCCCAGACTCTGGCTGTCTTGTTGTTCGATGCGGCCACGAGTTGAGTCGAATCGGGAGAAATCGACCGCATAGTAGGTGAACGAATCCTCCTTGAGTGTGCAGACTTCCTCGTAAGTCTTCGAGTCCCACACAATAACCTCGCCCCGGATCGTCCCCGCTGCGATCCATCTGCCATCATTGGACACAGCGAGACACCCAACTTTCGTCGTGGTCATTTCCATCCGGTCTTTCACTCTCCAGACTCGAACTTCATCGCCGCCACTGACGAGGTACTCGCCGTTAGCTGTAAATGTCACCTTGCAACCAGCATCAATTTTCATGTACTCTTTTATACCCATGACACCTTTTGGTCGAATTACGTCTTTAGTTGCCCATGTCTCTATCTGTTGGAATGATACATGAGCCCATGGCGGGAACTCACAACACCTTGCATACCTACCTTCACGTGAAACCATCAAAAGTCACCGAAATACCGAACCCGCGTACATTCCATAGCCAGTTCTTTTTCCATTGGCCGGCTCAGAAAACGCTCCATCACATCTCTCCAGAACTCGTTGTATGGGTGTGCCGGCCACCATGCCTGGTATGCCATACTGTACTCCCAGTATGTCGGAAACCACCCTGCAGTTTCCCATTCAATGATCCCCACCACCCGATCGCCTCTAACGAGGATGTTGAATCTACTGAGGTCCCCATGAGTAAAGACTGGCATTGGCCATGGCTGATCCTGAAGTCGCATCATATCACCTATCTCCGCATAACATCCTTCAGTAGGCTCCAGTCCGTGCCGCAGAAACAGGTGGAATTCGTGGATGCTTGAAAATGGTCCGATCCTCAACAACGGGCCGGGAAACCGGCGGTCATACACAGGTCCACCAACAACGTTTGACACACCCGGCCGTGGCGCTGGAAGCTCCCTCATTTCATTCACCATCGACCTTAGCTGTCCAAAGATCCTCTCCTTTGAATCTCCAGGTAGAGAGTGCAACGCGTCCGCGAGCATCGTACCCCCAATCCTTTCCATCATGATGTATGTACACCCTTTGTGCACAAACGCACAGTAGACCTTGGGCACTGGAATGGAGGTATGGGAGGCAATGAATCGCATCGTGAATGCTTCCGAGATTTGAACAGAATGGCCATACTTGATGCATAGGGCCTTTGTGAGGAACAGCACGTGCCCTTGCCTGCGGAGAAGCCCTCCGAACGTTTTCACCGCGGCCATCACAACCAATCGATTGAATAGCGTATCGTTTATGCCATTCTGAATAGGTGGTACAGTGGCTGGCGTGAACGATCCGTTCTTGATTGCGGAGAGGCGCAATTCCTCTGTGTCGTCGCGAGGGTCCTGGAAGGCCGCGCCATCTTTGTTCGCTTTAGACTCCATCCAAAGTTCCATTGTCCTGTCTGTCGGTGCCACGCCATCGACCCGATTGTAGATCGAAATGTCGGTCTTCAGCTTCACATTGTTGACAGTGTCTCCCTTCGTGGTCGTGTTGACAGCCTGAAGGGGAGGCATACATCCTTGGATAGCAGCGATCTGGATCACGGCTATTGTTACCACACTGATGCTTACAAGATGAGACGAGTACTCACAGAGGGGTCATAGCGGCTACTTTCCGCCCCGTCTCTGGGGACCTTCACGAATGGATTGTCGGACACGTCTGGTAATGGCTCCTCGGTGGCAGGGACGCATTTATCAAAGAAAGCGTCGACGGGCATCGGACCCACACAGCGACCATCCATCTCCTTTCCAAGTGGGTGTCGAACTTCGTCGAAGGGTTGTACAACAGACGCGTAAAGCAAATCTGGCCCGTACTTCTTTTTAGCCGGCGTCGATTCACTAGCGAGTGCACGTTGGGCGACGTGTGGTGCGTTGGCCTCAGCCGTATCGTTCTGTTGAGTATGAGACATGTTAAAGAAGGCGCGAGTGAAGAGAGGTTAAACGAACAGAAAGGTTCGAGCACTGGGGCGGTTACCAAGGTATTTATCCACTGAGACTGCGGAACAAGCTGCGGAGTTGACATGTCAGTATCACGAGGACCGCTTTATCATTTGGGCAGTTCCACAAGGAACACCCTACTAGTCTACCTTCATCCATGACGATGTTCGTCCGCCACAGTCACTCAACAACGCAAGGCACTCTGTCGATAAACTTTGACGTCCACCTGATGTGAACACAGGGACGCACACTCCATCTGAATATTCCTGCATGAGTCTATCTATCATATCGCACGAACTCTCCAACTTCGATGATCGATCCCCGGTGACCCTTGCAGTCTCGGCGGTGACTCATCGGCATGTCGGACGTGCTCGCAAAGGTGTGGCAAGACGGTCGGCTGAGTCTTGACTCATCTCCGATCCATGTATGAGCATCTTAAAGCTTTCTAATGAGCACCGATTATGACGTCGTCAGTCCATGAAATCTCGCACGAGTAATCGAATACAATGTTTTTCTGATACACGATACTTGTACTCGTTCGTGAACTGGCTTAGATTCGACCTTTGAACCTCACTCGACAAGAAACTTGTTGGAGGGAACGCGTGACGACTGGGACACGACGAGCGATGGGAGCGTCGCGTTGCGGTTGAAACTCGACACTACCGTATTAGTAAACCAATGTAGTAAGTATATACTGCGCGTAATGTGACTACGAGTACTTTCGAACGTAAATACCCTAACAAAACTCTGCAACGTCGATCGCGCAGATTTTCAGGCACAGGTGTCGGCTCTTCGTCTAGTCTATGGTGTGATGCGAGGCATTAAGATGTAGGAAATGTTCTTGAAGGATTACTCCCAGAGGTGCGATTTTTCTGTCTAATAGATACATCGAGTCAATGAAACACACGAGTGACGGTGAACGCACCTGAGCTTTCGACCCGTGCACCGTGCACGAAGGGACGCGATGGCCATATCAGTCCTGTGCTTGGATTCGGTGAGCTCAGTATGGAGACCTTGTACAGTATCTTCGAGTGTCACGACAAGGAAGTCAGAAAACGCGAGTAAGAAGGCAACTGAACGCACTACGAAGATCACCCATGTCGGCGAGAAGCGATTTCATGGTTTCTTTGAGATGAGCATTTTCTTCGTTGACGCGCGCGATTTCCTGTTCTAGGTGGGTGATCTTGCTGTCTGCTGGACATGCATGTCAACACAGACGGGTCAGGGCAGCGATGGGCGCAATTGAACCTTTGTCCTCTGCACCAGGAAGCTTGATTGTCTCTTTGACGTCGGCCATTTCAACGCTCACGGGTAACGTTTCCCCATCACGGACCATCTGTAGTAGCAGTCAATAATGTGATCAGAAAGTCATCACACAGGGCAATGCAGTTGTACTTACAACATCAAGATATTTGAAAGGAAGGACATCGCACAGTCCCACGACAGAGATGGTCGAGCCTGTAGATATCACAATGTCGTAGTTTGTCGATATGGACATGGATACGACGGGGGCTGTACGCTCAATGACAGACCCTATTCTCTCGTGCGTTACAGAGTCCCAAAATGATACCGACGTGTCTGCAGCAACCGCGATGAAGGTACCGTCGCTTGCTAGTGCGATAGAGACGGGAGGGTAGCGACTGTGGATGGGCCAATGAGAGAGCGTCGTCCCGTCGGATGCATCAAAGCAATAGACGTTTCCGACGCGAGACAAGGCAAACAGCTGTTTGCTATCCCCAGCCCAGGCAAAGGAGTGGTTGGACGCCGCGTCGGAGACTGTGATTGGGAAGTCGAAGAGGAGGCAGCCAGTCTGGCTGTCGTAGATTCGAATGGCATTGCAGTGATCCTCTGTAGCAGTAGCGAGAAGACGTCCATCGGGTGAGAATTTAACCCCGACCACGACGTTGTCGTGTTTCAAGGGGCCAAGTAGTCGCTCGCCAGTTGAGAAAGACCAGACACAGGCAGTCGAATCACCCGACCCGCTCGCGATTTTCGCCCCGTCTGGCGACACGTCTATCGCAAAGACCAGGCCAGGGTCCGTCTTGAACTTGACTGGCACCTTTTCGTGACTCTCCGCGTTCCACACCGTCACCCCGTCGCCAATCGTTCCACTCACAATCCACTTTCCATCCCGTGACGCTGTAATGTCCAAAACAGCATTCCCCACTTCCATCGGTATCCCCACCTCCTTGCCATCTTCCGCTCTCCAACGTCGAATCTTTCCGTCCACGCTACTGCTCACAAAGTGCTTCCCATCGACGAGGAACGTGACTGATTCCGATACCCTGTCTCGACAGTCGATGTCGATCATTTTTTTCGCTTCTTTTTGGTGAAAATTGTGAGGCGAACTCTTGTGTTCTCGTTGGTGTCAGCTAGAACTCAAGTCTCAGAGTGACGTGAAGAAGGATGCCGCAGGGGTCGTTCAAGTTTACTCACGGCATGCTTGTTTGAAGTTGACCCTGGTATGATACACGTGTCTCCTTCAAGTTACTGAAATGCATCGGATTCGATCAACCTTCAAGTTGTGTCCTGTGTCGCGGCGCTTCTTAATGCACATTTTATCCATGGTTGGCATAAAGCAGGCGCTCGCCAATGGAGAGAGACCAGATGCAAGCAAGTCATGTAATCAAGCCGCTATTCTTGTCTTTAACCTGAGCGCTAATTTAGTAATTGGAGATGCCGGTGAATTGATAAGATGATGATTTAGATGGTTGAGGCTAAAAAGCAATGGCTTGGTGAAAAGAAAAGAGTGTACTAGTCGGAGTTGTGGTATGAGGCAGAATCTGTACAGTGTACTTCATCTCAACTACTATATATCTTGCCTCGAAGCCCACACCTCAGTACCACAACTCAAATCATATCATGTTTAGCATTCTACATGATGGTGCACTTGTCTATGAATGATAACCCAACAATGACCTGATCGATTGATTGTAACTAATAAATGTATGCGTGTAGTAACTATGCGAGACAACGACGAGTTGCGTTTCATGAGCAGTCCGTAAAAAGGCCTACGTTGGGCGGGCCTGACGCAACGCAGTGCCGACGTAAAACGTGATTGGTAAATTGAACACGCACGCACCCTATGAATACGGCAAACCCCCACTGAGCCCACCACTCCCGCCCTCGTTCCCGCCTCCTGCGGATGGCCCTCCATGTCCTCCATGTCTCCCTCGTTCTCTCTCCCTCCCACGTTCTCGTTCTCGATCCTGCTCTCGATCCCGATCCCTCTCTCGCCCCCTCTCTCGCTCATACCGACCCCCTCCACCAAGCGGCGCCGACGGTTTCTCAGGTAATCCCTCCGGCTTCGAAGGTAACGAAGGATGTAGAGGCGCTCTTGGACCGCCGCCCCTCTCACCCCTCTCGCCTCTGTCCGATGGACGGTGCCGTCCGGGTCCGGGTCCGGGTCCGTGGCCGTGGCCATGACCATAAGGCGGTAACGGTGGTGGATAACCCTGCGGGGGCGGCGCGGCGAACCCATTTACGGGTACCATGCTAGGTCCAGGTTGGCCGAATGCACCAGGTGGCGGAGGCCCATACCCACCGCCCATGGGTATGCCACCGCCAGGGGGACCTTGTCCTTGTTGCATCAACGCGGTGAGCATGACGGGTGGGGGCGGTCCACTTCTCGATGGGCGTCCATGGCCATGACCGTGCCCAGGCGGGGGGTGTCCATAGAACCCCTGTCCGTGCTGAAGCGCGGGGCGCACGTGGTCGGGAGGCGGGCGTGGATGCTGTGGCGGCGGGAGGTTGTTCCGGCGTCCACGCTTGTCGAATTCGTGTGAAGCTTCATAAACGGGCAGTCTGAGGGTCCAGGTGACATGAGTATGGAGAGGAAGCGGTATAATAGTGGCAACTCACGTTTTGGGATCGGCAGGTAATGGGTCCGTCCAGAAGTAATCATGATCGAGCGCTTGAGAAGCTGTGATCCTATCCCGCGGATTACACGTTAGGAGTTTGTCTAGCAGATCGCAGGTCTCTGGGACGATGCAGATGCTGCACACGACCGAGGGTCAACACATGCCCGATGACCCAAACCACGTCATCGGATGCCTACCTGATAAACGTGGACTTGAGCTTCTTTGGGTTATTTTGGAACCGCTTCACCCCCTCACAACCAGGTAGTGCATCGAAATTAGGCCATGTGTGCTGGTTAGGCGTCCCGCACAATTGCCAAATCTTTTCCAGTTGGTCAATATCGGATGTCCCGGGAAGGATTGGCTTGCGCATGAACATCTCGCCGAGGACACAGCTGCGAGTGCGCCGATTAGCCCATCAGCGCTGCGCGATGACGTTTCATCAAAGAACCCAAAAGAGGTGACCCACCCAATTCCCCATATATCAACCTCGCCTCCATACTGCCTGGCTCCGAGGAGTAGCTCGGGAGGTCTATACCACCTGGTCACGACGCAATTTGTATACCTCTTCTCCTTCCCGTCGGGGTATTTGCCACCCTTGCCTTGTGAGTCACTACCAGTCGATGGCAGAACGATAGAGGGATCGAATGCACGCGCGAGCCCGAAATCTGCGATACGCAGAGATCCGGAATTGGAGATGAGTAAGTTGGCAGCTTTCATGTCACGGTGGAGGATGTGATTCTGCGTGTATGCGCATGTTCAACTCAGAATCCGAGGAGAAAACAAGAGGGACTGACTCGGTGCATATACTCCGTTCCCTCCAAAAGTTGTTTCATGTACAGCTTGATTTGACTGGGCAGTAGCTTTACTCTCTCATTCTCCAGCAACCCCGCGAGGTCGTGGTCCATGTACGGAAAGACCATGTACACCGAGAGAGGAGACTCTTTGCCTTTACCTGAGTCACGACAATCACATAAGTACCGGAGATGAAAGAACCGAAGAACAAGGGAGCTAGAACCCACTCCGAACCACAAACATGTCGACAATATCCACAACATTTGGGTGTTTCATTGCCTTGAGAATTTTGATTTCCCGAAGAGCAGTCACGGGCATCCCTTCTTTCTCGTTGTGCATGAGGATGCGTTTCAGAGCCACGGTTCGCCCTGTAGAGATTTGGACTGCTTTGTGGACTTCACTGTGGAGCGCAAATGCGACGGACCAGGGTCAGCATACCGCACAACACCCAATAAATATCACGTACCCAAACGTCCCTTCTCCGACCTTTGTCGTGGCATTGTAATCAGACTGCTTGCCACAACCCTCAAACGTCCTTCCATACGCCTCCATCTCCTCTTTGCGCGACCTCTCCACGGGTTCTCGCTTCTTCTTTCCCATCGTCATTGCGAGCGTGCCACCTTCACCACTCTGTCCACCTCTCTCATCGGCACCGCTAACCGCAGCCCGTTTCTCGCGTGCTCTCTGTATGTCCTCTTCTCTCGCGGGCGGTAGAGGCAACGGGGATGGCGAATGGTCGCCGCGCGGCGCGTTGGGGCGTTTGAGAGCGAAGGACACTACCTCGTGAGCTGCAGGTAGACTATCGTCCTTGACTTGCATCGAATGCTCAACCATGCACTCCTCCATGGGCTCAGAAGGCGGTGCGGGCGGTACTGGAGAACGCGGTGGTGGTGGAGTGCGTAGAGAGGATATAGGTGAGGGGGAAACATGACGATATTCGACTTCTGTAGATATAATAGTCAGGCTCTGGGACGGATTGAGCGAGCCTGGGACTCACCCGAGTGTGGGAGGTCGTGGCTCGTGCCACCTCGGCGACCTAGTCGGCTTGCACCTGGTGGCGGAGCACCCGCGCCCCGATAGATGTCGTTGTTCCTCGGTCGTTGTTCACGATCGCAGGGTTCAGGGCGCATTCTGTCTGAACGAACGTCCCTGGACAAGGGGGAGAACGCAGGGGCGGCAGGTGATCGACGGGTGGGAAGTCTGTGTTTTCGGTGGTGATTTGGCGAGGAGGAGGAGGGGGAACGTGACTGGGACTGGCGCGGCGAGGAGGGAGAGCGGGGGCGGTGTGGTTGGGGAAGCGGGGGTGTGCGTGCGAGATCACGCGGCACGTCTCTGTCGAAATGTCTGTCTGGATACCGGTCACGCGCGCCACGCGGGGGATGCGGCGGCATGGGGTATGGTGGAGGGTGCCTGTAAGAACGACCGTCGTACGGGTGTCTGTCCCAGTCTCTGTCGCGAGGAGCGTCCCATGGTGGATGGGGCTGCCGTCTGTCCCAAGGGCGTTCGTCGGGGACCCATCTGTCCATGCGGCGACGTGAAGAGGGGCCGTCTTGCTGACGGTGGTCGCGAAACTTGGGCTTTTCGCGACGATGGTCGTCGTCTGGAGCGCGGTCATATTGCTGTGGTGGCTTCCTGTCGTCGGGTGCGAAACGCGAGGAGGAACGGGGCTCGGAGGGGAGGTGGGGCTTTGGCTTGAAGGGGAATTTTATCTTTGGCTCGAACCTGCCCGCGGACGCTGGCGATGACGAGCGAGGGTGATCGGGTGAGTGTGGCGGTGGTGCGGGTGCGTCGGGGTCGTCGAGCTCGCCCTCCTCTGGGGAAGACGTCGAGGGGCGCTTTGGAGGGCGTTGGTCGGGCGTGGGCGACGCGGCGCGCTTTGTCGGCGTCGACGTCGGGACGTCCATCGCTCGACTTGCAGTGCACTTTTTGGCTCTGACAAAACTAGTCTCGCTGATGTAATCACCCCTCCTGTGTCATGGCCCTCTATCTAAAGCGTTTGGTGTCTGGCAAGAAAGCTCGCTACAAAGACGACCAACTCAACCTCGAACTAGGTACACCCACTGTCTTGCACTAAAGCTAGTCTGATTTCCTTGGGAGACCTCGCCTATGTGACGCAGCAGATCATCGTCATGGGCTTCCCGGCAGTCGGCGTGGAGAGCATCTATCGCAACCACCGTGCAGACGTGCAGCGCTTTCTATCAGCTCGCCATGGCTCCGATTTCTGGGTGTTCAACTTCTGCCCCCTGACAGAAAACGCGTACGACGAAAGCGTCTTCGAGGGTCGCGTTAGCAGATACCCCTTTCCGGATCACCAGTCAGTCCCGTGGCTTTCGTGCAAGGACCATACTTAGCACACACAGTGTTCCCCCATTCATGTATCTCCCGTTGGTCACCCGAGAAATACATGCTTGGCTCTCTGGCTCGGATGCCCGCGTGGCTGTGCTTCATTGTAAAGGTACATCTCCTCATCTCCTCCTTCCGTTCCGAGTGAGACGCCGTTTGGCAATGTAGCTGGCAAAGGGAGGTCAGGCACCCTTGCCTGCGCGTATTTACTCTCACGTTACGCTTCACCTTCCGCGTTGATGTCCGGTGCTCTACATGACAGCTTCAGCGATTGGTCGCTGATCGGCGACAAAGAGGGCCTTCAGACGCCGTCATCAAATAAGTCCACAGTGTTACCCGCCACAGTTGACCGTCTTCCTTTTGGCGCGGATCTATCCCGAGTGTCATCGGAACCGGTGGCAAACACCCTCGAAAAGGTTCTTGATCTCCATACGTTTAGACGTATGAAACCTTCTCTGCGCCCTTCCAGACGTCCAGACATCCAAAAAAAGCCCAAGATGGGTGTCAGCATACCGAGCCAACAACGATGGCTGTTCTACTGGTCGCAGGTTGTTGCCGGCAAAGGACCCCCGGCACTACGTCCGTTCCCAGCAGAGGGCTATCCCGACAATCAAGAGACCCTGCTTGACGAGACGCCCCAAATTACCAAAGTAAAACTCACCAAACTCACGATTCGAATGCGTGAACCATCCGGTATACAACCCCACCTGGTGCAGGCAGCCAGCGTGGTAATTACGAGCGCCGGAAAAGGCCGTGCAGCGACTGAATCGACGACAGGAAGCCTCTGGGCTTCTCTGGCACGATATGGTGACCGACTTGTCGACGAACTCGAACATTGGGAGAAAGAGTCCAGCCCCTTTAAGAACGATCAATGGGACAAGGCAAAGATGATACGGAGTTTTGCACAGATGGGCATATCAGACATGCGACCGACTCCACAAGGTGAAAGTGTATGTACTATCATTTCCCTTTTTGCTTTTTCTGATGCCCAGTGGTGCAGAGGAGGCCAGTCATGACTTACGTTCTGCGTCCCCTGAATGGAGCCGAAGGGGATCGGGTCAAATCCGGCGAACTACTACCCGAGTCAAGTAATAAAAGTCCCCAACAGCGCACATCACTGTCTGATTCTTATGCCCTTGTCTCACTGCCAGTGGAAGAAGACCACGCACAAGACCCGCCAGGTATTATGCTCGACGCGCATCGCGAACTTCGTGTCAAACTTTTCATGGGCGAGGTCGTCCACTTGCTGTACATTTGCGCACGACAATCGCGCTCATCTACTATTCACAGGTCGCTCTCGGATGGGTGTGGCTCATACCCGCGTTCCACATGTCGCCCGATTCTCCGTCATCTAGTCTCGTTCTTTCCAACGATGACATTGATTTTGCGATTGGGATCGGTAAGGCGCTGGTTGATTTGAAGATTTCGTTTGTGGCATACGTGTAAACAGAGTTGACGAAATTTCTTTCTTTCTTTCTTTCTTTCGTCTCCAAGTCCAAGGATAACGAGATGCATTTCCCCATTGCCAAGGTGACCGCTACGAGAGACCACCACCGTGTCTTTGAGACTTTTGTCCATAACGATACCCAGAAACTATACCTCTCAGCCAAATGTACATATAGGCTCCAATAAGACAACTCCAATTTCATCTGCGTACGATCGAGGTCCAGGAGAGGCTCTACTATGTCTTATCTTACAAATCTTCGAGACGATGATACTAGTATGACGGAGACGGCGAAAGAAACCAATTTTGCCTTGGACACGATCTGTCCTGCCACTCCAGAACGAGATCACTGCAAGCGCATTACGTTTGGACTGAGTCGGCTGTTTCGATTACGTCTAGGTTGACACGACGATGCTGTTCATCCCGTAGGTTTTGCGCGGCTCTTTGACATTCAACGAGATGCACACACGGTCACTAACCATCGATGGCAAACGCTGCCACAGCCTTGCTAAGTTCGCGCCACGATCCGAACACGCCATGGTCCCTGCAAAACTCTTGGTAAGGTGGAGAATAATTCAGGCCATCTGAGTGGCAGTCGGACCCGCTTGCGAGAGTGGGTGAGCGATTAGCAGTAGTAACGCACCCCAGAAACGAAGTTAATCCGATAATCGGGCCGCCGGCTGAGGTGTGTCACCTTTTCAACTTTGAACCGTGACGTCAAAACCTGAATTGGGCGCGCGTTGTTACCCCTTCCTGCCAAAAAGCTAACGTTGAAGCTTCATTGAAGGTTCGTTCACTTCTGGACTCGACTAGGACAGCCTCATGATATATGAACAGATTGTAAGCAGACCGCCCGGATTCAGCCGGCGAACCTATGTAAGGCATGAACAGCCTGAGGGTTCACATCACTGAACGACCCAGATGGGTATGTGGACAAGCTACCAATTAAGCCCCGCATATCTACGTTTGATAGATTCTTTCAAGGGACAGATATGCATGGGAATTTTGTCCGTAGCAGTGGGATCACAATCAATGTGATCGGAGGTTTTCAAGGCTTTCAAAGCCTTCACTGTCTCAGTCCTGCCGGTAAGCCTGCGCTTGGACTCGGACCCCCTCGACCTCTTGTTGGTATCCACCTCGTCAATCACCCATGCTCCCGTTTGCCCTCAAAGTCGTATGGTTCTGTCTCTCGTTTACAGGTAAGATGGCGAGCTTGTTGTGAGTCAAAGAAGGACGCCTGATTTGAACGCGTCCACAGGCATTATAGCATGCTGGGTGGTGCTCTGCATGTTCTCAAGGGCCATCAGTAGCTACTGGGGCCCAGTGTTGTATAGTGTCTTTGCAACGCTACTGCAAGGCATATTCTGTCTAGGTGCGACGCAGCATGTGATGATCTTGAAGAAACGCGCTGCTTATCCGCATTATATAGGGATGATTTACGACATGGATCCATTTCAAATGCCAAAAGCTTTCTGTATCGGTGAGCGCGTTGGTCTACTAGGTTAGCCACTTGTTTAATCGTATAATGCAGTTCAGACATTCGTAATCTATTATTCTGCGTGGTCTCTCACTGGCGTCTGTGCCGCATTCACGTTTGCCACGTCCAGCTGTGTACTATGGCCTTCAGCTACGACACGCCCAGCTACCGCGTACGTACAGTTAGTTCACTTGTACCGTCACTCCACTAAAGATACACACCTCCAGGACACTTGCATGGAAAAACAAATATTATTTCCCGATCTTTGTATTCCCTCTCGCTTGCCTATCTATCTCACTCCCAGTTCTGCTGAATGTTAATGCCATTCAACCCACGGATGACCTCCACTGTGATGCAAGCCATCCGGAATGGTAAGCTGACCCAGTGAGCTTACACGGGCTTCTCATCTAAATTTCAATCCATGCAGGGGCCGTTTTCTTGGATATGCCGGCTTATCTATGATTCTTACCATCCCCTGCTTGTTCCTCTCCGCCATCGCCGCCCGCCGAGTACTTCAACTCCATCGTGACATCCAGCACTCCCGCTATTCCTTCAAACACAGTACAGGCCATTTTCATTCGAGATCACAAACGAGCAAGGAACGGAACGTTCCCTCGGTCAAGAGCCCCATCATCTCGCCAGGCAACACAACGCCCACCTCCGTCGACCCTGTAATGCTCTATTCGTCGCAACCGACAAGTCCCACTGGCAGAGCAGATGAAGCCCCTTGCGACGTCCCGGCTGTGTCGCCGCCTGCAACGTTTGGCGCGCTTGCTACGTCTCCAACATCTCCAAAGCGGTCTGAAACATGGGAAGCTCTTGGATCGCTTGAGGAGGTCGTTGAGCTCGATCCCCGGAGGCAGATGGGAAGCATGATGTTGTCCTGTAAGTCGCATCTACCGACTGAGCATGGTACAAGGTTCTGGGATTAACAGTTACCATTAGCGACGACGCGGGTAGCGCCACCTCCAAAACCCAATCTCGCGCCGGCCATCTGGCGATTAATTCTGTTTCAAATGTAAGGCATCTCGGTGGATTACAGCGTGATACTGACCGGGTTTTGATTGTAGGGCGTTCTTTATCATTCAGTGTCTTGCTGCGTTGTCGACTATAATCGATGTTGCGCGACACCAACCGACGCCGACACCTTTTGGTTCGCAGCATGTTGCACTCATTTTGGTGGCCTGGGGACCTGCGGTCGTTTTTGGTGAGTGTGCACTGCACGTGTACAGCATTGGTACCTACAGTCTGTGCTAAATTATGGATCGGGATGATCAACAGGGCATTCACCGGCTGTGCGACGTCAGTTGATGTTCTGGAAAAGATAGTTCATCTACATAAAACGTGTATAGTACAGTATGGTTGAATACGCCAGTCCGGACTGGCTTAGCGTGCTAACATTGTTTGATTCAGACACCATATACAGCTACTTAGTCTAGGTTCTGCGCTCCACTAATTAAAATTCTTAGAAGGCTTCTAGAATCGTCAAGCGATAACCATATGTACATACTCCTTGCGATGGGCAAGCTGGGTGGCGCTGGGGCATGGTCAAGCCAAATTTGCGCCCGGGACACAAATTTAAACTTTTGTAATGTGTCCCCAATACTTTTGAATGCGTGCCAACAGCGGTTTCATTCACGCTGTTCCCCGTCGCAAAATTACCTCTTTTTTGGAGCTATATGTTTCTCGTGTCTTGTCTATACGCGCTGGTAGCTGGTTTCTGGTGAAGCCGTGATGGATTTTTTTAAACGAAAGTACGCAGGCACAGGCGCACGCGCTCCGGCCCGAAGCGGTGGCAACCCCAAAGAATTTACCCAACATAAAAACCGGCTACGCGTTGACACCCTCCCTGTCTTTTGCTCCTTGACCAGCTTCCCCTTTCATGTCATCGGTGCCTCCCGCCGTTTCCTCGCCGCCAATGGCGACTACCACTCCTCCCATCAAGCCCAAGCCCGTCGACCCAACACAAATCGTTCAAGACCCGGAGCACTTGCCCGACGACGCCAACATTCCTGACAACTATGTCTCCTACACGCTCAAGCACCAAAAGGCATTGCCTCCGGTGACATGGGAGAACCTCGCGCAGAACCTCAACTGGCTCCACCTCGGCATTCTTGGTTTGTCCCCATTCTTGGGGTTCGCCGGAGCGTGTTACACCCGCCTCAGATGGGAGACGGCTGTCTGGTCCGTCGTTTACTACTACCTGACCGGCCTTGGTTCGTGTCCTTTTTTTTTCGTCGTGGACGTCGTTGATGTAGCGTCTCAGGCATAACGGCGGGCTACCACCGTCTTTGGGCTCACCGTTCATATAACGCGTCCAAACCCTTGCAATATGCTCTCGCCCTGTTTGGCGCCGGTGCAGTTGAAGGTTCCATCAGATGGTGGGCTCGTGGCCACCGTGCTCACCACCGGTACACCGACACCGATCTCGACCCTTACAATGCCCACAAGGGACTACTGTGGTCGCACATTGGTTGGATGGTCTTGAAACCTCGCCGCAAGCCCGGCGTGGCGGATGTCAGTGATCTCTCAAAGAATGACATTGTCAAGTGGCAACATCGCCATTACCTCAAGTTGGTGTTCCTCATGGGGGTAGTTTTCCCGACTCTGGTTGCTGGTCTTGGATGGGGTGACTGGCAGGGTGGTTATATATATGCCGGTTTGTTGAGATTAGTTTTCGTCCATCATGTAAGTGTTGGGAACGGGTGGAGGACCGTTTGCTCATGTCTTTTACAGTCCACATTCTGTGTCAACTCTCTTGCTCACTGGTTGGGCGAGACGCCTTTTGATGACAAGCACACTCCTCGTGATCATATGATTACTGCGTTAGTCACCATTGGGGAGGGCTACCACAACTTCCATCACCAGTTCCCCATGGACTACCGTAATGCGATCAAGTGGTACCAGTACGACCCCACCAAGTGGTTCATTTGGGTCTGCCAACAGCTTGGACTTGCGTCGCACCTAAAGGTACAGTCGTTGCGTAGACTTGCTGATCAATGCGAGTTGACCCATCCTGTAGACGTTCCCTGACAATGAAGTCCGCAAAGGTCAACTCACCATGGAACTAAAGCGTCTGCGCGAGGCTCAGGATAAGCTTTCTTGGCCATCCGATAATAGCCACCTTCCCGTCATTAACTGGGAGAGCTGTGCGTGACCAGCGTGGAGATGTGTCTCTTTTCATTGACTTGTGTATAGATCAAGCCCAGGCCAAGACGCGTCCCTTGATCTGCATTGCTGGTTTCATTCATGATGTGTCCGACTTCCTTGATGAACATCCAGGCGGCCGCCACCTTTTGACCAAGCACAATGGTAGAGATGCTACCACTGCCTTTTTCGGTGGTGTGTATGATCACAGCAATGCTGCGCACAATGTAAGTTTTGTTTGGGCTCATGGCAATCATTCAAATGTGTTGAGAGCTTTGATAGCTGCTGGCCATGAAGCGAGTAGGAGTCTTGCACGGGGGTGCTCCACATGGTCTTGAGGATAAGACCATTCCCCCAAGCCAGCGCCTCCGCATTGCCCGTTATAGCGAACTTAGCGCGAGCGGATACAGTTCAGCCGCTCTCTCGGATGGTGAGGGTCTCATGGGCTAGTCGTTACCCACTTAGATGTTGGGAGAGGGCGAGATAGATTGGTAAAAGTTTCAACATAGCAAATAGTATGCATCCGGAAGGGCGTTCTACGAGCGTACCGTATTAACTTTGTTAGTCGCTACGATACATGTACGCTCTGCGATGCCCTGTCATGCCTTCAATGAAGATAGATGATCACCTTCAAATATCGTGGCCGAGGATTACGGACATCGATACCGGCGATTAACTGTAGCGTGGTCGAGGTGAGTTGAGTTGGCTAACTACGAGGCTGCGACATGTGTCAAGCCATTGCCAAGTGGTGACCAGTTTAAAGGACACCGTTCGCAGTGCACGGGAATTTGAGGGACACTCCGCTACGTAACATATTTATCGATCCACATACCGCGGACCATTTGGATTTTGGGAGCTGTCACACTAGAAAAAAAAAAGAAAACCAGGGTCGGTACTGAGCTGTGTCATCCGTCAGCACCCGTCCCGCTTTGCTGCGGTGTTGAGTCACGGCTTGTCTTTGAACACGTCACGGCACCGGCGGCAAAGTCGTCCGTACGAGGAGATTCCTTTCGATGCTGTCAGGTCGGCGGCGAACTCTGGCGAACTGCGGTCAACCTGTCCAATCACGAGCTTTCCGGGGCTGACGAGTCCAGGCCTGTCGGTGTTGCTAGGTCACAGTTTCGAGTCCGTCTGTAGACGGCCGTTGATACAGGGCTTCAAGTCGATTGAGGTAGGTGGGTATCCTACGATGGGAATTCTCGTCATCCTCCATGAGTGGACGTTTGATCTAGAAGACAAGAAGGTCGACGGCAAATGCGGTGATCGATGATTGCGTTCGGTCGAACCGCAAGCTGAAAAATACCTTGGGCCAGATTGGCGTAAATCCCACCTTGAAGGGTACACGTCTGGCACGTTCTGGCTGAAGGCAAGTATAACTCGCCATTGTCTGATCTTATCACCAGGGTATGGAGATTGCCGGCATTTAATTTACATTAAGGACAGAGTGGATGTTGCGATGGGACCAACCGAAGCGTGGGGATACATAGGCACGAGAAGCGACGCGCTGCACTCCAACACAGGCTTGAGAAGCTCAGCCCGCCATCACCCTCCTCCCCGTCTTTTCCTCCTACCCCTACCACTCCACGCAAGGCCTCCAAGATGGCTCCAATACGCTCAAAGACAGACGACGACCCCCTCACCCGCGCTATCGCCCCCCCGCCAAACGAAGCACCAGCAGAGCGTGGGCTGCGTATAGCCGCAGAACAGGAAGCAAAGCGGGTCTCTGACGCAATCGACGACGAGTTGAACCGCCAGCGCATCGCTGAGAAGAAGAATCCAAAGCCTATCAAGATACTGCTACTCGGTGCGTGCCCACTTCCCTCCTCACTCCCCCCTGCTCTACAACCTTTCAACCTTTCCCCCTCCCCCCCTGATAGGTCAGAGCGAATCTGGTACGTCGGCACTTGATGGTTTCGTTATCCCCATCTGAGCGTCCTCCCCATAGGCAAATCCACCACCCTAAAGAGTAGGTGACGACTTTTAGCATTCTGACGTGACTGATCGCTAGTGCATCTAGATTTCCAGCTCATGCATTCCCCAAAGGTCAGCACGGCATACGTGGCGAACCACATGGCTTAACCTTCGTTCGTATTAGGCTTTCCGTGCGGAGAAAGCTTCATGGCGTGCTGTCATCCAGCTCAACGTCGTCCAGTCTATCCATGCTATCCTCGACCTTATATCAAAAGCCCACGCAGCCGCCAATGGCACATCACTACCATCATCCGCATCGACATCGAGTGGGCGTGCTTCTACATCATCATCTGTACCCCCATCACCCACGGGCACAACACCAAGAGAGTATCCTCCTCTCACGCCAGAGCATCTCAAGCTCAAGATGCGACTCGCTCCACTCATTCAGGTGGAGGCCGCTTTGATCCGCAAACTACTGCCTCCGGATCAACTCGAGGATTTCACTCGTACCTATCTGACCAGCCCCCCGTTTCCCCAAGAGATTAGCATCAATTCGAGCGCGGGCTGGAAAACCACCTTTAATCGTCTGATGCGCAACGGTGGCCGCGAAAGCTGCGATAGCGTGGACTTGATCAACTGGTCGGATCCAGATGATCCTGGGGTGATATTGCATGCCTGCTCGGAAGATATGATAAAGCTCTGGGCGGACCCCACCGTCAGAAAACTCATGGACATCGAAAAGATGCGACCGGAAGAGATGGCTGGGTTGTGAGTTGTCTTGGTTTCTCGTGGCCCCAGTTTCTCACCCCATTTTACTGGCAGTTTCTTGGACGCTCTGGCCCGAGTGTCGTCGCCTAAATATATACCCACAGATGGTATCATTGTTTTTTTCTTTTCTTTTTCTGCCGTTGCGCTCACATGCCGAAATAGATGATATTCTTCGCGCCCGGCTGAAGACACTCGGGGTGTCCGAACACCGTTTCCAAGTCAAAGTTGGTGCGTGGGTCCCCCCCACATCGGAATGCATATATTTACACGACTTCAGGACACCTTGGGACTGCTATGAGCAGTGATTGGCGTGTGTTCGACGTTGGCGGTCAAAGGTCTCTTGTGAGTACCTCTTCGGCGTTTTTCGGTTTTATCACCTAATTCTTCTATCCCTCTCGTAGAGAGGTATGATTTTTTCTTCATTTGTGATAGGACAAGCGTCATCGTTCACTAGCGGCATGGGTACCTTATTTCGACGATATGAACGCCATTATTTTCTTGGCTCCCATAAGTTGCTTTGACCAGGTCCTTCAAGAGGACCCGACCGTGAACAGGCTGGTCAGCTCACCCTCCACAGTGGATTCCAACTCCTGAGCTGAACATTTGTAGGCCGACTCCTTCCTCCTCTGGAAGAACATTGTTTCAAATCCGCTTTTGAAGAAGACGGATTTAGTGCTCTTCCTCAACAAATGTGACATTTTGCGCGCGAAACTTAAATCGGGCATTCGCTTGGGCGACTATATCACTAGTTATGGCGACAGACCAAATGACTTTGAGAGCGCGAGTACATGTCAGTTTGAATTTGATTCTCGTCTTGGCGGTGATGATGTATGCTCCATCCACAGACCTCAAGAAAAAGTTCGCTGGATTGATGAGAGAGCATGCTGGCGATCGGCCATTCTATTGTCATTTTACATCCGTCACGGTGCGTCAATATGTGTCTGCTTTGGGGAGTGCCTTGATTTTATTTGCTTTTAGGATACACAATCAACCTCGTTGATATTACAGAATGGTAAATACAAATCTTGCGCACGTGATATAGGTCTTGGAATCTGACTACACCCACACTAGTACAAGACGTCATTGTACGAGACAACCTCAAGAAGAGTGCCCTCGTCGGATAGTTGAGATGCAGTAACGACTACCACCGCGCTTGTTTCTGACGCGATGCCCCGGTTGGCATCTCACCTACGGACCATTTGCCACACTTGGAATCCATCCGGAAACGCCCTCACGCTGCTGCACTGTACATCATTCCCAAAGGCATTTCCATCAATGACCGCACACTCGTTTCTTTTTTTTTTCTCTTTTTTTTTTTTTCGCATACGCTACACATGATCCCCCTAGTGTTGATATGATACCTCGTCGTTCGTCGTGTTGTTGTCGCTTGTCGCTCATGAATCCCTCTTGAAAGTGATATGCATAGCTTATTTAGGGGTACCGGCGTTCCTTTATATTCACCTATTTCCCTTTGAGTTGTCGAGTCGTTGCGTTCTCGGACTTGTGAAATTTCCTTTCGCACATGTTGGCATTGAGTGGTTTCTTGTATCCCGCATCTGGGGTTGCGGTTACTAGTTGTACTCAACACGAGGGGGCCTTGTGCTATTTATCGGTATCATGATGGGAACGCACAGCACAGGCTGAGATGTGACCATCAATATGGCTCTGCTGATCCTCGGACGGCCGGGCTCAGTAAATCTGGTGTCAATTAGAGCCGTTCGGCTGCACTCTGTACCACGTGCCAATTTCCTCGGTGCGCCATGGATCAATGTATCCCACAAAAAGGAGGGAATAGACGTGGGATCTCTACTATCGTACACTGGGTCGAAAGTACAGTAATGTAAAGGAGATGTTACATGCAAGTCAGCGTGACAAGGAGTGAAATTCCGTTAGTGGCGAAAGTCAAAGTAGGATGAACATATCGTCGGGATGGCGCTCGTCGCGCATTGAATAACCTCGAAACCATGCAATACGGTGTGGGTTTTGTGCGTCGTAGTCGGTCGACGATGACTACAAGTGGTCGGATGCGTTGGAAACGACGTCCCAGCTGCTCGAACTGGTGCCAACACTGCTCTGGGCGTCACTCCAGGAGCCGGTACTGGACACGCTGTTGCTTCGAGACCTCGCCCTGAAACTGGTCGGATCGGTGTGAACATATGGGTCGTGTGGCATCGTAAATGGGATAGGAACGTTTGCGGGAGCAACGTCTTCTCTCGGTAACCATTCTTCCTCGTCCTCGGTGTCTGTCCAGGTGCTGTGGACAGAAGAGGGGGCGGGAGAAGGTGAAGGTGAGAACGGGGGCGTAGATCCGGGAGTAGATGGGGATGGAATCGTAAGTGGCGATTGCGCGTTCCCTTCGGACCGCCCGATCGAGGGGATAGATGGAAGAGCAAGCATATGACCCTGCAGCGATGGGCGCAGCGAAGAGCTGGCCAACCATTGTCTGTGTCGCCTCGCTGCGAGGCTCGTCTCGACGACCTCTTCCCAACTTTGACGGGGTTCGCTGGGACCGAGATCATCTGCCATGCGTGCGTCTTCCTCCCAAGTCACGACGACGTTGGGTCTCGGAGATGGGGGCGACGAGCCGCTGAAGGAGGTCGCGTCGTCAGTGAGGTAGGCCATGTCCTGTACCGCGTTCCTCGTGCACTCCTTCAACGTTTCCGTGCCCAATGACCTCCTTATCCTTCCATGTTTCTCCTCCCATTGCAACAGCTCTTCCCGCTCCCTCGCATGCCTCGCAAACATCTCATCCCAAGCCGAGGGGACGGGAGGTGGCAAAGGGCGATTAGCCCGCACCCACGTCGATTTCAACGTCCAGTCGGTGTCCAACATGGCCAGATACGTCACGTCTTTCCACAGGCCGGCCATGCCCTCTCCCTCCGGCTGAAAGATCGCCCTCCGCCTCGTCCCTTCGTGAGCGAACCCAGATCCTATGAACAAGCGCATCGCTCTGTCTCTGTCGGGCGTGTCGAGGATCGGGGCCTGCACACGATGGAACTTGAGCTCCTCAAACGCCCAGCGGAGCACGAGTTGTACAGCTTCACGAGCATAGCCACGGCGCTGCATGCTGGATTCAGTGATGACGCCGATGTTGGCTTCGCCTGCTGGGAGGTTAGCAGGGCCGGCGTACAGGTAGATGAGTCCAGCGATTTGGCCTGGAGGGGGCTCGACAGCGAGTGCTGTGGATGGAGAAGATGGTGAGGCCTGCTCTAGAGGGCTGGGATCCCAGAGCGATTCGTTTTCGTTTTCGGAGGCGGTAGGCCCCTTTATCACGATCTGGGAACAGAGGAGACATTCGTCTGCGAAGGAGGCAAAGTCTGGGGAGGACGATTGGCCAGGCTCGACGGCAGTCCTCCTAAGCGTCTTCCACAGCTCGTTTACGATATCATACCCTCCCCAGCTGTAATCATCGCCAAAACGCAAGAAAATGTTATCAGAACGTAGGTGTGTGTTCATGGGTCCTGGGCGGTCCCTTTGTTAGTCAAAGAGGAGGATGGGAAGGATGGGCGTCCGTGTGTGGCGGGTGTAGAAAGGGGAGTATATATATTGCTGTGTCAGTTGGGCGCTTCGCTGTAGACATACATCAATCGCGGTACCCTCCCCTCCTTCACCCTTTCTGAACTGGTGGCCGTATACCGAATGCCCCTGTTTGAGATGGCTAAATGGGTTTGTTAGTAGACTGTCAAATCTCTGTGGAACATTGTCGACATACGTACAATGGATTCCACTCTAGACGCAGCTACTCGTCAACTGCGAGTCGAATCTGGCAAAGCTCGGTACGCAGCAGTGCCCCACAAAAAAAGGATTGGTTCAGGGTCGTGCTTTTTCGCAGGTTCTCCTATGTCTCATCGCATTCCAAATCTCAACACATGTCGTCGTATGTAAAACCGACGGTGATTAACGCGATCGTACTGGATGGCGGAACACGAGGCATGCTATGTGTGTGCAGGGAAGATCCTCTTGGCAGTTCCGATATGTCCAGTCGAACAGTCGCGTAGCTATATACAGCAGGTTGACAGCAACACGGAATATTCGTTACTCGAGGGGAGACTGGCCCCTTGACCTAGTTGGTTTCCATTTTTCCAGTTCGAAGTTCGTCGAACGGCTGGGAGGTCCTCACTGAGTGATAGCATGAGTGTTGATATCGGACTCTGACTCTGAACTTACGGTCAGCCCAGTGCCAACTGGCCACCATCTTCTGGGCGTAGGTACCGTCCACCATGACCTCAAGGGATGTCTGTGAAATTATCAGCCGTATGGTGCCGTTGTCGAGTTCCTTGCTGTGGACCGTGGTACCACGAGATTATGACCCAAAATACATATCACAGCTTCGAGTGCCTGATGCGAAAGTTCGAGATCTGGAGCCCTGCCCAATCATCGCTTTGAAAGGACAATGCCATGCTCGGTACCAACGTGGGTCAAGGTCGCGGAAACTTCCTCAGTAAGAGGAAGCTGCATGCATCTAGAGTGATCATGGGCCAACGAGTCCGGAGGCTATCATCTTTGCCATTCGATCTGCAAAAAATAGATACTTGGCCGGGAAGGAGAAATTTGCAGGGAGCATAGAAAAGCATTGGTGCAACTTCAAGTCGACAAAGTTTTCCCACGTCACTAGCCCGTCTTTGGACTTGAACTCATCTCGCAGCTGCCCGATGAGTCTGAGTGTATCGCGCAATGCACTGAGCGCGTTACACATCAGACTTGTTCGTCGAAACCTCTCCTCTGCGCCAGGACCTTCAAAAATCGACCCCAAGACCTTCTCTAAGACCCTACTTCTCCCAAAGACACCTTTCCCTCTCTGGGCCGACCCCGCAAAGTCGGAGGAACTATTTAGAAGGAAAACATGCGACAAACTTTATCAATGGCAGGTCCGTCACGCCTGTACTCGTGTTCTACGTCTTAATTCAATACGGCGGTGCTTTCCAGGCGCAGAATGCCAAAGGTCCATGGTTCGTGATGCATGACGGGCCACCGTATGCAAACGGTCATCTCCATATCGGTATGTCATGCTAACTATCCAGGACCCCGTTATTAAAACTAACCTTACAGGTCACGCCCTAAACAAGATCCTCAAAGACATCATTAATCGCTTTCATGTCTCTGTTGGTGATCGTGTCCAGTCCGTGAAAACGCGTACCTTGCTTTGGGAAACTAATACGAACCAACATGAATAGTTATTTTCCTGGGTGGGACTGTCACGGGTTACCGATAGAGAACAAAGCCCTTCAAGATTTGAAGGTGAGTGTTACATCGCCAGCGGTTGCCAAAAGCCGGGTCATTATAATCATTTTTTTTTGCCCAGGAAGACCCCCATTCACTCCCGGCATCCACCATTCGTACTGCAGCGAGGAAGACCGCTGAACGGGAGATGAAGATTCAGCGAGAGGAATTCGAGAAGTTTGGTATCATGGCAGATTGGAGCGAAGTGTCAACTTACCGCACACTTGGTAACGGTTTCTTTGAGGGATCACTGAGTCGTTCATCGCTGAATGTTTTCTAGACCACCAGTACGAGATGCGACAACTTCGTATCTTCCAACAAATGGTGGCCAAAGGTTCTCTCCTTTTCCTTGTACTGTATGATAATCCATTGACTTGCTGATGACCCCTACTTTCTAGGTCTTATATACAGAGACTATCGACCTGTTTACTTCTCACCCTCCTCACGCTCCGCGCTAGCGGAAGCTGAGCTCGTATACAAGGACGACCATATCTCACATTCGGTATATGTAGTATTTACCCTTGATCCTGCCCATTCCGATACCCCTGAACTGAGCAAGATAACCCAAGCTAGGGGGAAAGAAACCATTCGTCTGCTGGTTTGGACAACTACACCTTGGACCCTCAGTGCTAATATGGTACGTCGTCGCATTGCGCTTTGTTGTGACATCGGGCTTGAAATTGTCAGGGTATTGCAGTACACCCGGATCTCACTTATACCGTCGTGCGAACTCCACGACAGTCTGGGCTTCTTGTCGTCGCAAAGGATCGACTCTCGGCACTCGAGCGCGTCCTTGGTTCACGTGAAGAGATTGAAGTAGTAGCAGAGCTGCCAGGGTCGGGACTTGTCGGTCTAGGTTACCGAGGCATCTTTGCCACTCATACCCGCGGGGAAGCCTCGTCCAATTTTCCAAATCTAAGTGTCACTTCGGCGACACACGTTACCTCCGATTCTGGAACTGGGTTGGTGCACTGTGCACCAGCACACGGTGCCGAAGATTACCTTGCTTTCCGTTCGCAGGGTCTTCTTAGTTCCGGAATGTTGTGTCATGTGGACGGTGAGGGTAAATTCTCGCAACTTGTGACGGATGTCGTCCCCCCAGAGTTGGGAGGCGATGCACTTGTAGGTTTGGAAGTGTTGAAAGGCGGTTCTAAAGCCATCGTGAAGATATTACAAGGTTGCGGAGCACTGTTGGCTGTTGAGAGGATCAAACACAGATACCCCTACGACTGGAAAACAAACGAGCCTGTCATCGTAACGTGAAGTTCCATGATGCTAGCCGCACAGAACCCGATGCTGACTATGTATGTGATTCTTACAGTGCGACATCGCAGTGGTTCGCCAATCTGGACAACATCAAAGAAAATGCACTGACTGCGCTCGAGGAAGTGACATTCTTTCCCCCAGCTTGTACGTGGCAAGGATAGACACCCACAAATAGCTGCTGACACTTGTTCAGCCCGTAATCGCCTTACAACATTTGTCCGGTCCCGCTCGGAATGGTGTATCTCTCGCCAGCGTGTCTGGGGTGTCCCAATACCATCACTGCACCACGTTCCCAGCGGCACCACCGTCCTCACCCTTTCCTCGCTTTCTCACATCCTGCGCGTGCTAGACAAGAATAGTGTTGGCTATTGGTGGGACGGACCCGTCAGCGACTTCATCGCTCCAGAACTCGCTGCCGAATATGGTGAGGCTGGATGGAAGAAAGGTACAAATACAATGGACGTATGGTTCGACAGTGGAACGAGTTGGTCCATGCTGTCCGAGATGGAGGGAAGGAAGCATCGTGCTGATATCTGTATTGAGGGGTCGGATCAACATCGGGGATGGTTCCAGAGTCAGTTGCTCACTGCAATCGGTACTGCCGACGATAGCACGACGCCGGCGAGCCCATACGGTACGCTGATCACGCACGGTATGGTGCTTGACGAGACTGGGAAGAAAATGAGCAAGTCACTCGGCAATGTTGTTAGTCCGCTGACAGTCATCAACGGTGGTGTGGTGGGTCCTCCATTACTATGGGTCGTTTTCCCGTAAGACTGACCGAACTTAGGACAAGAAGAAGGAGCCAGCTTATGGGGCAGACGTACTTCGGCTCTGGGCAGCGACCGTCGAGTATTGGCGCGATATGTCTATTGGCCCTACCGTGCTTGCACAAACTGCGGAATCTATGAGGAAAATACGAAATTCTGCGAGATTCCTGCTCGGAAACATTGGTTCGACTGCTTCCCAAGAGAGCGAAACGCACTCCGGTGTAGAGAAGAAGGACCTGGGTTTGGTTCGTGTCTCTATGCCCAATAATGCGTAAGCAGCTTACCTTGAAGCAGGCGGAGCGGTACGTCATGCATGAATTGTACAAGCTTGAAAGGACAGCCCTCGAGGGCTATAGAACGTATAACTTCCCTCGAGGTATGTCATTCATTTGCGCATCTACTGCGGTGCTGACGCTACTTCAAGTCATGGTTGCTTTGACGAATTTCGCCAACATCACACTTTCGTCTCTGTACTTTGATATCACCAAGGACGTCTTGTATGCCAATGATGTTCATAGCATCGAGCGGCGAGTGGTCGTTGACACGCTTAAGCGGGTGAGCTTCAACCTTGATTAGAACCAGAAGAGTGTTTCACGTCCGCCATTAGATATTGCAAAGCATGACATCAGTACTGGCTCCGGTGCTCCCCTACCTCGCGGAAGAGATACATGCACACTGTACAACCGAATCTTCTGGACGCTCTTTCTTCACAAATAAGTGGGAATCACTAGTATGTCTAGTCGTTACACGCGATATTGACCCACGAGTGACGTGTCCTACAACTAGAGTGCCGAATGGGACGACCCTCGGGCAGAAAAAGATATGGGTAGCCTGTTGACTGTGCGTAGCGCTGTGCTATCGCTTTTGGAGCAGGCTCGGGGAGACAAGTATGCACCTACAACATGTCATGTATGGCTTATGCTGACGCTACTCTCAGGAATCTGAAGAGTTCTCTGGAGGCGCAAGTGGTGATCACCTTGCCATCTGGTGCGAGCGGACTGGAGCTTGTGGAATTGCTAAGGCGTGAAGGTAAGCATGACAACTATTATGGCAGTAATTTGCTGATTCACGACTGTAAATAGCAAACTTTTTGAAGACCCTCTTCATTGTCTCCGATATGACGCTGACGGACAAGGACGATGCGACGAGTGTACCAGCGTGGGGCTATAGTGGTTCACTGAGTATACCAGGTGCGTCAGGCATGATCACGAACTACCATGGACTAAGCAGTCCGATAGGTTCGGATGCTGAGATAGGTCTCCATATCCGACCTGCCTCGTTACATAAATGTCCTCGCTGCTGGACGTACACACGACACGAGCAGGCTGATCTCTGTTCGAGGTGCGCGGACGTCGTGAGGAAGCTTTAATTTACAAAAGTCGTGGATTAGAGGGTACAACATGCGTCAAATTTCGTGACCGTGTTTTGATAGCTGCCAATCTAGACGTCCTGTGAAAGGAGCACAACGGTTGTCTACTGCTAAGTACTACCCCATCGCCTTGGGCTGGATACGAGAAAGTTCGGGTGTTCGGCGTTAGCAACAAACAGGGGTCAAATATACAAAAGTGGAAGCGCGTGTACACGCAAGTTCAATTGTTCCTGCTTTGATTCCGACGTCAGTTTTGATGGGCTCTGAAGGCTTGCAGATAACGATTCCAGGTATTACTTGGATTGTCCTACCTTTGAACTGCTCACCCACCCTGTTCTTCGTGCAGACTTGGACGAGGATGACTTTCAAACCACCCCAGTTCCATTTGGTCGTGCCGGTGCATTTGGGTTTGGCAGTGTATCCGGACCAGATTCACCGACCATCGTCACCCCGACGACGGCGGTAGCCGCCGAACGAAGCTTTTTCAGCGCACACACAAGAGGCGATTCTCTTGCCTCCGATGATTCGTTTCTCGACCACGCCCCACGCCGACCCTTCGCACACGCTTCCCACTCCTCCGTCGCGACTACTGCCACCTCTATCTCCACAAGCACAGGCCCATCTTCGTTCAGCAAAAAGCCTTCCTTCGCCTCTATTCGAAACGCTTTCAAATCCACTTTGAAGAATAACGCCGACGTCCCTCCGCTCCCTAGCCTGGATCACCATCAGGTGTACCCGATCTTGAAGAATCCATTCAATAGATCAACCTCCTCACTTGCCCACTCTGTCACCACAACATCGAAGCAGAGCAACGCTACCAGCCCCCCACATCAGCATCCACGTCCTCCGACCCCTGGTGAATCACGTCCGTCTCGGTCTACGTCTCGCCCCCGTGGCCATTCCACGGGGCGCTCGCACCATTCACACTCTGGCTCCTTGTTTTTCGGTTCGGAGAACGGTAGTGACCACGGCCATGCTCATCCATTTGGACACAACCCAAATCACGCATTCTCTTTTGGCCATCCGCCAAATTCGCCGCCCCCCGTTCCGCGTGTCCCTGAGTCACTGGTCGCTCCGCGAAGTGAGAGTCCAATTATCTCAGAGGACGAAAGTGAAGATCCCACGTCATCGAAAAGCCCCGCGGATTACGCGCTCCATGCAGTTTTCATTCGGTTCGCTACTCTGGCGGAGGCAAAGATCGACGCGTTCGTGCGCGAAAGTCCGGTAAGCATTTTTCTGATTTAAAGCCGCACGGCGGACCTTGTATCTTTTGGTCATGATCCGTTATTGACACACGCTTGTTTGCTATTCAGGATAATGATCCGATCTTGACTGACTTTTGCGGTCCCGCCCTGGACCCACAATTCGATGAACTCCTTCAATCCCTTGGCAAGATTGCGCAGAAGCGTGCCAAGAATGTCATAGACGCCATTTTGCGCTGGCGGCGGGGTATACGCGACTCTCCAGCCTACCGAGCTGGGCACCCTCGGATGTCTGAACGCGGGTCTCTCGCTGCAATCTACGTCATGTGTAGAGCACTGGTCGCCGTTCTCTCCATGCTTTCTGCGAATGCGCTAAGTGATACGATGGGGTATAGCTTGGAGGAGACCATTTTTGAACAGTTTAGACGACCGTTGATGTCTATGAACCCCAATTACAAGCTATGCGCAGAACTATATGCGGGAGTCCTGGGATGTTTAGCCAACTTAAGGTGGGTACCTGTCGTGCCGAAATACGCATATATCTAATAGTATCCCCTTCGTTTCATTCTCGACACAGATTTCTGAGTGTTACAGACCGGTTTCTAAACGAGCTTGCCCCTGTGGCGCACGGACAAATCGCGAAGGACTTGGACACCAAGTTCGAGAACCTAGTGAAAGGTTTGCGGTATGTTCAAATCAAAGTAAGTCCGAAGATGTGAAAGATATGTGGTTCATTGTAGGAGTCTGATGTGATCGATAGGTTTGGCCCCCAGAAGCATTCGAAGAAGGTGCCGAATTCATGGAATCTTTGGCAAAATCCTTCGAGAACGCACACGGTCTACGTTTCAAAATGGCTTTTGCGGAGACGCTCACACGATTGTTGCATCCTATTGGCAAGGTGGGAACATGATTCGCCGGTTGATGACATCTGAACCTATGTTTCTTCAGGCTGCTCAAGCAGAAGTGAACCACCCACAGTGGGAGAAAGCAATAGAGAAGATATACCCTCGTGCAAAAGAGATGATGTCAAAGCCTCGATATTGGCATGTCGCGTATCCCCTGGCAGTTACAGCGCTATGCGTGGCACCGCATCAGTTTTTCCTAAAGCACTGGATGGCGTGTTTTGAGTATGGGATCAGTAAATTGAAGGTATCGTCTCGTTGCTTCGACTGTTTAACCCTGCCTGCTCATATGCCCATTCATAGGACAAGCCGTATCGCATCCCCATCTTAAATGGGACACTCCGCCTGATCTGGACATATCTTTACCGTTGCCAAGAGCCCGCATCAACCAGCACATCAAAATTAGATGGGCTTCTAAAGCACTTCTTCCCTATGGGACGGCCATCTGTTTTTCCACCTGAAGAACACCTCGAGCCATTCATTTGTGTTGTCCACTTTATCGTCTCTCGTTATTTCGAGTATGGCCGCGACTTCTGCATGGAGCTCCTGCAAGAGTCTGCTAATGCGAACGGCACATTGGCCCCTGAGCGTGTTGGGATCTTGGTGCAGGCGATCCTCCTGACATTACATGGCCTCGAGCGCGAGGAACCGACGCCAACATGGCCATCCAGTGCAGATTTTTCGACGATACCTTCATGGGACGATTACCCTTCCTCTTCCGACGTTCTTCCGGCTTCGGTGCTCTCGAAACCTGGCATTCAGGACTTCGTCGACCGTTTCGGTGCGGCAACCTCTACCATTGCCCAAACGTGTTTCAAGGTGGTTGGCCATATGTCCGTCTTTGACGAACAATGGTCACTGGCACGTTCTTCTGCATCTAGTAGTGGATCGTTCGAGGAATCTCATAATTTGGTCATCCGTCGGCATCCGGAGGGCGCCTTCGCTTATCCGAACCACCTAGTTTCACATATCAGTATCTTGCAGACGTGCTATCAATCATGGCCACGATGCCTACACACCCCATCGATCTCTCTTCTCGACGCAGTTGATATGCTTCTACGTGGCGTCGTGCATGTCGAGCCGCGGGTCGGCGAAGTTGCAGGGGCGGCTTTGAGAAGGTTCATGAAAGACGCGTCGTATGCGCCGACGGTGCTGAAATGTTTCACTGCATTCCTGTTTGACCCCAAGAATGTCGAACGAGAGGGGACTGGCCATCGGATTCTCCTGGAAAGCGCAAGGTTGTTGAACCTCTGGACCGGCGTGGTGGATACATGGATTACCGGGCTCTCCCAGAAGCCAAAGCAGGACCTGGTCGGAAACGATCTGGAGGTTGTTCTTCAGCAGGCGGAGGAGGTCGCACTCGGTGCACTTTTCCTTCTTTCATATGAAGTGATGGCTATCCGCTGTGTTGGTGTCAAGCTAGTACGCTCGCTCATTCCTCTCTGCAAGGACCTCACTCCTGAAGTCGCCTCGGCCAATAATTCCACTCCTTTCTTATTCTTATTTTCATCACTCTTCGAGAACGACACCAAGGAATGTCCCCTGCTTCAGGGTTTCGACGAGTTGCTCGATCGCGTCGAGTTAGATCGTCTTCAGCAGTGGAGGAGGTCCGCGAAGCCAGACGTCCTTCTCCGGATTGCGGACAGCAGTGTAGAGAAAGACCGCAAAATATGGCGCTTTATCTATCCAGCATTCATGCGGGTTTCGCTATCAAGCTGCGGCAAGCTCATCTCAAATTGTAGGGCTGTCGTCGAAGCTGCGACCTCGCGGTATCATCCCACAATGCTCCGGCTTGCTGGAATATCTTCCATTGGTCGCATGCAATTCTCCCGCCCCACAGAGCGAGACGGGTACAAATCGGTGAAGGAAAATATGTCACTCATCGATCAGTGGTACATTTGGACTAGGGTGCTCTGCTGCACCGCGGCAGTGTCGGACAATCGACTCGCGATGACGCAGGCGGGTCGTGAGCATACCCGTGCGCCATCGGAATCAAACTTTGAGCGCGAGAGAATGTCGACGACGCGCTGCCTATTCAAGCACTTGACGCCATTCCTGGACGCGGATTATACGCCATTCCGAGATGCAGCTGTGTTGTCTATCAGTGCATTTCCTCTTGAAGGGTATCCTCAGCTCCTAGAGGATCTCAATCACTTCGCGTCTCGCCAATTTTATGACGAAGGACGGACCAAGCCAGGTTCGCCTGCAACTGGGATCCGTTCTCGTCGACAAGCCCGCCTCCACTCAGCAGTCGGTCGGATTTACTACCTCACCGCTCCACATCTTCACTCTCTGAAGTCGTCGAGCAAAGAAGATGCTTTGTCTCACGCGATCAAGTTCGTTAGGAGCACACAGGCGTTCCTACTTGCACCCGACAATCGTGACAGTTACTCTTTACAGCGACTGCGGCGCTATTTTTGCGGGTTGGTCGAGCGTCTCTTCGATTTCGATGGTTCGGAGGATCTTCCCGAGATGGACGGCATTCCTTCCAACATCCACCTCTCCCTATACCGTATGTGTGAAGAGTGGTGTCAATATGGTCCACAGAATGAATCTGCCAAAACAAGATTCATCTTGATGCAGAGGGCCGCTGCCGGAGCCATCAAAGATCCTGAGGCCGAGTCAGACGCTGGCGAGCGATTTCAACACGAGACCAAGCTGTTGTCACATGCGTCCGTCGGCGCCTTGTCGTCACTTTGTGTTAGTTGCAGTTTCTCCCGGAGTTCGTCGCCTTACTAACTGGATGCTGTAGCAAAAGGCTTATCGTTCGGCCGACACTGTTGAACTGAGCTCTCCGACCGAACGTCGTATCCTTGATCCTCTTAAACCGCTCGAGGCTGCTCAGATTCTGGATCGAATTCACGCTGTGTTTGAGGACGGCCAACCCGCACTGGTGACCTGTGCTAAGTAAGCTCCCCTGTTCGTCGTGAAAGGTGCACTTGACAGATTTGTTTCCTTTTCAGAAAAGCACTACGGTCTCTCCTCATCTTGCCTCAGCCTGGCGCAGATCTCCTAGTAGACGTCCTTCGTCGAGGGTTATGTGATGCCTCTACCATCTCACTAAGCAGTGCCGCGTTCTTCGAGACCATCATGGATGTGGTCTGCAACACATCTAGCCACTCGTTCACATTTGCGCAGGCTGCCTGCCTTGGATTAGCGAATCTGTGTCATGGAGACATCACTATACGACGGCATGCATTCAACATTCTTGTGGCCATTCATGAGCAGTCCGCAGGCGTAATTGCCATGGCTGAGTTTGAAACAATGGTGGCCAATCATACCCCGAGCGTTTACCTTCAGGCCCATCGACTAGTCGGGGAATGTCTTGCAGGGGAACATCCAGAGCAAGCCTTTAATGTCCTTGCAGAGGTCGCAGCATTACTCTTACGTGTTCATCGCCATGGTAACGAAAGAGTTTGTCATCTCATGCTACAATGCTTGGAACATTGGATGCCAAACCTCGAGATCAGCACGGCTGACGTGTCAAAGCTGCCCTTGACATCAAAGGGCAACCTGGTTGTATATCACCTCCTCGCTCTTACCAAGCGATTTAGTGACGCACAACCCGAGCAAATCGCGGCGATTTGGGCTCGGCTCGTTGAGGTGCCAGACCCACTAGCCGGAAGAGCCGTTGCGTCCTTCTTGATCAGCGAGTCCCTAAAGGTCGCCACGAGCGCCTTTGTCAAGTGTGCCTCCGAGGTTATCGCATGCTTGTCTCGTTCAGCGGCTGGTGTTCAGATCTTCCAGGAGCTATGCAACATTTGCGGGCCGGCAAGGATGCTCCCCACATTTGAGCACCGGCTGGAGCAACCGACTCCAGAGGAACTTGAACTCTGGTCCGACCTCGATGTGCTGTTCGCGGACGATCTGCCCCGCCAGCTCTTGGGTTCCGGTCAGTATGCAATGGTCTATATTGGCTCTGTCTCGCTAGAACGCATGTGGACACACTACGAAGAAATTCCCGTCATCCTTTCAGCCGTTCTCTCTCATCTGGATCACAGGGTCTCAATGCTACGATCAACTGCGCGTCGCATGCTGTTTCACCTGATGAGAGCTTGCGTACCCCGATACCCATTAGCTACCGACAAGGTGGGGCAACCTGCCCGAGCGTCCCTGCTATCCATCATCGCGACTATGGAAGGCCAAGGGGACTCCCTTTTCTGGTCAGAAAGTGATGCTGAAGAAGTAGCTATGCCTCGCATGAAGTACATCGTCGACCAAGTGGTGTCCGTCATTGGGCAATCCGTCCCTGACCTGGCGAAGAACCTGGCTGCCGAATTGATACCCTACGTCGAACATTGCCATATTCGCAGCATCGCCAAACGGTCTCTTCAGGTCTTCCGGTTGCTGAAGGTCCCTCTCTCTCAAGACGTCCTCGGGCATATCCTCAGTCGCTTGTGCACCACCATCAGTGACGACGAGACCGAGCTCCACCACTTTGCTGAGGCAATCCTCTCCACGCTTGTGGTCTGTGTGGCTTCGGATGATCTCAATCCCGCTCTCCTCCCCCGTCTCTTCTGGGCAACAGCATCATGTCTCACGACAGTTGTTGGATCGGAATTCGCCACCGGGGTCAAACTCTTAAACGTGTTGCTTGGCAAGTTGGATTTAGACAACGCAGAGTCCGTCGAATCCGTACTCGCTCAGCGCCCGGAGTCTTGGAACGACACGTACAGTTTACAAACGTGCCTTCTGAGCGGCTTGCGTTCGGCCACCACTATAGCTGAGACCTTTGCGGCGCTTCAGCGGCTGACGAGAGTCTCCGACTCTCGACTCATTGAACCTTCTGATCGTCGTGTCTGTGACCTTTTCGCCCTCTCCATTCCGTGGTGTTTGCATTCCATGTCTAGCGACAACCGTGATGCTGCCCTCGACGATTTTTGCACTTCCATCGCCAACCTTGCTTCACAAGAGGGCCGGGACACCATCTCTCGTATCATGACCTCCTTCGTCAAGCATCGCTTCCGCACCAAGGACGACTTCCTTCGGCAATCTATCGCAGGGCTTCGCGAATACTACTCAGCTACGCGCTGGTCGGATATCGCCACGCTCCTTCTCGGCCTGGTTCTCAATAAGGAGAATTGGGTGCGCATTCACACGATGCAAGTGTTGAAGGCGTTTTTCCAGCAGCGTGACCCACGAAATGCACAACATTCGCTTGCGACTGAACACCTCATGCCGCTTCTGCGACTTGTCGAGGGTGACCTAGCTGCCGAAGCACTTGATGTTCTTGAAGAGCCGACAAAGGTGTCCGGGGGACAAAATTCCCGCAACGTTCTCCGGATGAGCATGCATAGCTCATTCAATGCCACCCCTGTAGACGAAGGAGAAATCTTTGGCGTTCCTGAAGATTCGGGGTGGTGTATCCCTGGAGTCAAATCCCGGAGATCTATTTGCAGGAACAACTTGATGGCAGTCGCGCAAACGTGCATCGGTGCTCTGCGTCCATCGTATATCGATCTAGAGTCACGCTCTCAGATCATTTCGTTCTCCGACGCGCTGGACGAGGACCTCGGCGTATTGGTTCAGGACCTCCACGAGCTGAGCGAATTCTTCCAAAACACGAAGCCGCATCCCCGTATTTTGGTGCCGAGCCAGCAATTGGAGGAACGCGTGGCATCTATTATCGCCCGGTCAACGGACAATTCCAACGACGCACCTGAGACGCCATTTACGGACGTCTTTAATATCGGCAGACCGAATGACTATTCGGACGATTCTGGGGATGATAGCGGCACAGATTCAGAGCTCGATGCTTTCATTTATGATTCGCCCACGTTTTATCATAGTGCTCCGAATGGCATGGGACTCGACTAGTACTATCATTTCTGCTCTTCAGACTTGCGTTGGCTTATGCGTGCGTACAATGTGATTAAATTGAACACCATGGACGAACTTTATACCACGATCATTCACGTTTTTGGGGCGTGTTTCAGGTTGCGGCCTGACGTCATCATCATGAGGTATATCCTCACCTCTGCCGCGCCTCTCTGGAACCTCCCCCACAACCTCCGCCTCAGAAGACTTCCACCGAATCGTTCAGTCAACCAAGCAATCGCCAGAGAAAGCATGGGAGATACCGTTGTCCGCGAGGTAACATTCCCTCACTCCCGGTTTCCAAGTCACGCTACCACGTGGTGGAACAGGTTGCCAAGGACGTTTGGACCTTCTCCCGGTATGTCTGTACCGAACGAAGCAACCCAGCGATTTATCTTTCCTCTAGTCCGTTTGCTAGATATGGCGTATTTCCTATCGGTGGTAGATCGACCGCTATCAAATTAAGAGACGGAGGTGTGTGGGTGCTCGCCTCGACCCCTCTAGACCATGAAACGAAAACCAAAATCAATGAGCTCGGCCCCGTCAAGTATGTTTTTGAATGCTCTCACTTGGTCGTCTCCAAACATGTTCAGGTACATCGTCAATCCGGATATCGTCCACCATCTCTATCTGTTGGAGTTCAAAATGGCGTTCCCTAATGCAAAGGTCATCGGAGTGGAAGATACGGTCAAGAGAATGAGCGAAAAATCGTTCCCATTTGATGGACGTGAGTATTTGTTCTCGATTCGCGTCATTGCGCTGAACATGAACTATGACCTTGTCAGTTTGGGGTCGCGATCCACCCAACACGCAGTACGGCTTTGAAGAGGATGTGAGTAAACTTGGTGTACCCTGGATGCATCATTGATCTGGTTTCCAAGATCAAGCACTGGTACGTCCACCAAGAACAGCAGATTATCGAGCATGGACTCAGTCAGCTTTAGTTATTTCTCTGGCTTTAGAAATAAAGATGTGGCATTCCTTCACGTCGCGTCTAGGTCTCTGATTCAAGCAGATCTGTTGTTCAATCTACCAGCGACCGAACAAGTGGGTGGCACGAATTCGGCAAACCATCCACGTTGACTTGTACCTAGTACTCGAAATGTTCCAAATGGATTCCCCAAGCAACGTTGAAACCGAATTCATGGGCTCACCAGAAAGTGATTCAAGGTGTCGCTACTGACGTCGAGTGAGTTGAATCACTGCCTGTCTTGTTAGCTGTTGGCTGGACTTGAGCGTCATCTGTAGAGCGATGAAACGCGACGCAAAGACGGTAGCTTCCTGGGACTTTGATAGGATAATCCCTTGCCATGGAGTAAGTATAGAAGTGCACTTGCAAATCACCGGTGCTTACGTCGAGTCCAGGATGTCATCGAGCGAGGCGGAAACAAAGCATGGCGAACCGCCTACCAATTCTTCATTGACTAGCCACAGTTACAGTCGGACCTGATTAGTAGTAGTCTCCAATTTTATTTGTCAAACAAACGCTCCAAGATGGTCTACGAGTTTGGGATATCCTCTTTATAGGTAAAGAAACGAGGCCTCGTAACTGTGTCCCCGCGTCGCACGGCTCAGCGCGGCGCCTGCCAGTGACCTCGAGAATACAACAGAAAAAAGTTCCGATCGTAACGTAGAGATGATAGGAGTAGAGTAGGAGCTCTCGCCATTTCCCGGTTCAAAACGTTAGTCCTGACTCCTAGGTGTGATAACGCGCGAAATAATTACATAAGCAGTCTGCTTTCTTAGGGGCCCGGCCACATCTGTGCCCCTTTCTGTTCAACAGTCTCTACATCGATGCATCACGCACTTGAGACACAAGAGATCCTGTTGAAGATCTTTGGTTACTTTAGTATAACCGAGTCTCCCCATCTCCTTGCTTTGGCCAGAACTTGTCGCGGCAAAACCTCTGTTCTGTGTTTTGTCCTACTGTCGCCTTGGATGTAGACACTCTTGTGGATCTGTCCCGCATGCCTGCATTGACCAAGCTCGACATCGAGCTGAGCGCTACCGTGACATTGCCAGCTTCTAACTCGCCCCTTTTCTTCTCCGCCTTGCACGACTTGAATTTAAGTTGTGAATCTTGGCACCCTATTTCACAGCCACTCTCCCGAACCCAGATGCCTATCATCACGAATTTCTCCGCCACCGTTGGCGACGATCCTTCCAGGCAGGAACTCGGAGCCTTCTTCGCCAGTGTTCTGTCATCCAGTGCTGGTGGCCGCACTATCGAGGTCTTCAGCCTGTATCTGTGGCAACGCGACCCGATTCCCCTCACCGTTCGCTCGGCGGCACCCTTACTTTGCCTGGAAGACTTGCGGCCATGCATGGCACTCAGCAATCTTCGTGAACTATACTTCGATATCGAGTGGAACGTAGGCCTGACGGACCCTGAACTTCTGACACTGGCAGCAGCATGGCCGCACTTGGAGAAATTCTACATCAATACGAGTTGGGGCTGGAACACACCCTGTGGAATCACGCCAAATGGACTGGTACAGCTTCTGCACACATGTCCATTGCTGTATAAGATTACCCTCGCCATGGACACGCGAGGTTACACTGAATTGTCTCCAAGTGGATCGTTGGCAAGCTTCGAATGGCGGCCGCTACCGTTCCTCTATTCCATCAATGTCCTCGACTCGATTATTGAAGAAGAATCCGTGCCTGCCATCGCCGCTTTCTTTGCCAATATCCCGAATTCCTCCCTATTTGAATTCTTGCCTTGGAGTTCCGTCGCACTGTTCATACGCCCGGATTACATGGTATACCGCGACCGTTGGGACGAGGTACATCGACGGTTCACTGGTCTGCGTTCTTGAATTATTATTTCTCTCACTCATCCATCAACATCACGAGATCTCCCAGTAGCTGAGATTGTTTGTTCCCTTTTCTTTTCTACTCCTATCATCCCCACATTACGATGGAACAATATTTTCTGTTGTGGTGAAATGTTGAAGGCAGGATTCTCGAGGATGTACATTATTTAGATGTGTAACACTATTACCCTGGAATGCATTAACAACTGCGCTCGCACGGTTGGATGACTTGAATCGTTGAAGCTTGAAGTTGCATCCGAGATTCAGGCGCAAGCCGTCGAACGAAGCGATCTACCATTCCCGTCATCTGGGTATGGTGGAGGGATGCTTTCCTATAGAAAAGGCTATGCCGCGGCGAGCGGACCGCATCCGAGCCGATGATGGCATTGTGAAGGTCGAAGAAAGAAGTTCGCGGAGTCCTGGGCCACCTTTTCAGTTGCAGCGCGTCGTTTGGTGGTCTTGATCAAAGTATAGCTGGCGGTTATAGTGAGCAGTCGAACTGTATAAGAATATCTGCATCACCTAGAATATCAATGGTGATCTGCGCGACCCTCAAAGCCATTAGCATCGGAGACCGGCAGAGATCTCGGTATTGCGTGTGGGTTGGGGAGATGGTTAACGCCGGCACTATGGCTATGCTTTTCACGTTCTTCAATACTGCGCCACTCTCGCATACCAGTTGGACACAAAGCCCACCTTGATACACATGCCTGCATCAAGATGGGCTTTGCGAAGACAGGACGTTAGTGCAAGGAACAACCACTCCACACTCACCGATCAGCCAAAGACAAGGCCGAAACATGGATACGGATACGGTGCCACTGACTGAAGATTGAGATCTGGTACTTGATCTTCAAAAGCTCACGCATCTTACAATCGATTTCCTTCATGATTTCCTTCATGACAGCTGCCTGCGCTCTGAGGCATAGTATTTTGGCTATGAAATGGTCATGTCAGTACAAGAGTGGCAAATCTCACGTACACCTTCCTTTGCGATGGCCAAGAAATACTATGGAAGAGAATGTGATCCCTGACGAGAGTGGGACCTATGATACAGTAAAAAAATCGCGTGTCGCGATCCCTAGTAACGAAGCCATGAAATGAACGTACATTTTAGATCTCTTCAAGACTTCAAGTTGTTCTGCGCGAACTTACTGTCGACGTTGGGTTCAAGTTGTCGTCGATGGAGCATGTGTTTGCTCTTCGAGACTCAAGGATCATCGATCAAGCTTGAACCGTTCTGCTTCCGAGTCGATACGCTCCAGCCTGCTTATTATTGCCGGTCGATAAAAGGCGATCCAGAGTGAGAAACTTGAAGCCACTGTAGGCGATGTCCTACTACCGAGAAGTCACAGGTGAGCCAGTGACTACGTCGGTCATACCGTCGACCGAGTGAATAGTGAACACCCTGGCCGGGAAACGGAGTCGTGCCAGTGAGTCTGAGTTCGATTATGGGTTCAACTTGAAACATCGCGGCAAATTCGAAGCAAATGATCGGTCAGCGTTTCACCCGAGCCTGACCCTCTTTTTATTTGGCTATTTCGGAGTACCACTGGCAGTCAAGCTCGACGAGAGCAGAAATACTTCAAGGGGACCTTCAATTAGGCGTCTTCGACAAGTCATGCCATGGTTCTTGTGAATATTGGCTCGACCCCACTGAAACGGGCCACCGGCCCGATACTTCTTAGCACCACTGGTCCAACCAGGCTACTAGTAGGGGCCCAATCGGAATCGCCACGGAACTCCACCATGCAGAAGCCCACATTCATTAAACGAATTACTATTAAGGCCCGCCGATTCCCACCTCGTGCAATGCCAGGGGGAATGATGTTAAGCACTGGGATCTCGTTCTGCCCCAGCGGCTTGGTCAGGTTGGTGGCGAAGGAATCTCTGCAATACGCATTGGAAAGGCATGCTGCAGGCTATGGCTTCTGGAAACATAAACCCGCATCTGGGTCAGCTGATGAAATGAGGTGAGCAGCCCTTTCGGAACACGCGGCGGAGTCGTGTATTGGGGCAACGGTGTCTTATAAGACTGGACCTGGGATGAGCAAGCCATCACGCTCACCACGATCTTGCCACTTATGCCCCTCTGCCTGCTTTGCCCCACCGGCGACCAGCCTTTTTTTGCCGAAGTCGACGAGTTGACGAATGTAATTCGGTTGCTTGCTCGTCAGGCGCTATCACAGCCTGACTTATGTCCACTCTCTAGCATATTTCGAAGGTACATTCGAAAGAACCTCTTAACTCCGCACGGCATCCTCCTCAACTCGTCTCCGCTACCCAATGTTGCATTTGCAACAAGAAGTTCACCACTTCAGTTGGATTGTCTAGTCACCAGAAGGATAAACGACACTATCCTCCTCGTTCAGCGTCCCCCCGCAAGTTCGCAAGCTCCGAGGAACTTGCTCACCCGTCAGAGACTCGCGGAGTCACTCCGTCTTCAGCTGCCTTGAGCGGCAATGCGGTATCCAACAAGTTGGACGTGGCTGAGCAGCGTGTTGTCCATCGGTGCAGCGAGTGCCAAGTCACCTTCTACGCTCTTGCCGAGCTGAAAAAGCACCAGTCCTCCCACGGGAAGTTCTCTTGCTCGAAGTGCAGTTACCTATCTTCCTCCCTTATCGAGTGGAATAACCATTTCAAGCAAGCGCACCAAAAGACTCAGCTTAGCAATCGTCAGGCGGAGTTCGCTCCCGATGCCGTCCTCGCTTCTCATAGAAGCCCCAGTCCAGCTATCATTCGGCCGGCGAGTTCCGAGTCCACAAGCAACAAGAGTGTCTCCTCCAACTCGCACGGCAAAGGTCCCGTATTCTGCGAACTTTGCAAGAAAGAATTTAAAGGGCATGCGGGCTTGCAAGCGCACACGTCTGCGAAGCACCCTGCAGGCGCGGAGTGCGTTATTTGCCGTTTCATCTGCCCTTCGACAGCCGCGCTCGAAGAACATGTCGACACCGTCCACTCATGTACCGTATGTCAAGATGGAATTTTGAGAGATGCGAGGACTCTATCCGATCACATGACCGAGCATTCGCATCCTATTCTGTGCAAGAAGTGCGGAACACGGTACCGGACGGAGGAGGAACGCGGGCTTCACTTCTCTGCCACAGATAATGATCACCCTGTCTGTGTAGCTTGCCGTCTTGGCTTCGAGGATGATGACGCATTGCGCACGGTAAGTCTCGCAACTTAGAGTTAAATGGGCTCCCGATGCTAACTTGGACATTAGCACATGAATTTAGCACATCCCGCCTCTCCGAAGTTAAACCCAAAGTCAAGCGCTTCCCGGTTTTCTACGGAACCTGCCGTGGAGGCCCACGCGGCCCCTATATATCCCCGCAGCTTTCGGTGTGACGTTTGCCACGAGGCTTGTTTGTCCGAGATGGAACTCGACGTCCATGTCGTTACAGTTCATTCGTGCCCCATCTGCCATGATGGTATCTATATGGACATGAGAGAACTGGAGGAGCACCTGGAACAGCATCGCTCCCCATACGCGTGCCACTCATGCGGCTTAGCTTATGCCGAGGAAGATCAACTCCTTGAACATTACAAGGACTCCTCGAGTGATATCCATCCTCACTGTGAGAAATGCCATCTTGGATTCGAGAACAACGACACGTATGCCGACGTAAGTGTCTCACTCGCTAAAGGTTATAATAAAATGATTGTCGGCATTCGTAGCACAACAATGAAGTCCACCCACGCATCGCTTGTGATGTATGTGAGGGTGAATTTTTTGACCGGGAAGAACTCGCTATTCACTATTCGAGTTCGCGGAAACATCCTGAGTGCGAGAAATGTGGAATTGGATTCAGAGACCAGTTTGATTACACGGACGTGAGTGAGAAGACTTGTCGTTGGTTCCCCCTTAATCTCGGATCGTGCAGCATGGCGCTTCTGTACATCCCGAGTGTCACTGTTACCTGTGCCAATGGCACTTCGATACGCCAGATATCTTACAGAATCATATCAAGCATTTTTTCAATCATCCTAAATGTCAAGATTGCAATATCAGGTTTGCCGACGCGGATGCATACCAATACGTGAGATCTAGAGCTTGACATGATAACCGAACGATAACCCCACTTCCACTTTGCAGCATCTGTTCACTGTCCACCGTCCAAACTTTGGTGATCAGACGCGATCCGATATTTCGCCCATCGAGCCCGATCGCGAGAACAAGATACTCGATGATGACCTCTCGAGTCCCCTATTAGGCGCTCGGGTCCTCGACCCTGTTTGGGGATTCGAGGGCAGTGCTAATCTACCATACGCGTCATTCATCCCCCTACCTCCCAGTTTGAGTGGTTACTCCAGTCCCACATCCCAAAGGGTGACCGCCGATTCCGGTGGCTCGTCGGGATCGCATTCGCGCAGTTCAACCCTTTCCGTTGAGCAACGTTCTCCTACCGATGGTCAGCCGTGGGAGGTGACCATCCAATCTCCATCTCCGGACGATGACCAAGACCTGAAGGCATCTCCCGAGTTTGATCACTCTCCTTTGTCGACGCTTCCAGCGGTTGGGACACCCCTCATCCAATCAGTCGACATCCATAGCCCGTTCAGCCCGCGGCCTGAACCACCCCCGTTTTTCTCATTGTCTGAAGGGATTACCGGCGCCGTTGTGACCGTGCCGGAACATGATGAAGTGGAAAGCGATTCTAGTAGCTCCTTCACCCGCTCTCCTCCATTGATATCTCCCGTCGTTAAATTACCTGATCCGGGTGCAGTATCTCCTTCATCTACATCGAGTTGGACGATGACAAGCGATACGGATTCTCGAAGATCTTTGCCTCATCCCCGGTCTAGATCGTCGTCCAAGGGGATAAATGGCACGTTTTCCGCAGGTCAGACTGCTTCCGATCATACTGTCCCGCAGTTGAGCTTGCTGGTTCCAAGCTCGACACAGTTAAATGGTAGCGCAAGGTCGTGGTCAGATTCCTTCGCGTCGCACACGAAATGTACTGATGTCGTATTCTAGTAACTCGGGATGCCCTAGCTCTATCTCCCCCGAGTCGGCTGGAATTAGCGTCTCCGCGAGCATGACCCCAGAGTATCTTCGCGAGGCGCGAGCTTATCTTTCGCTCACGCATCAGACGCAGGCACCACTGTCTCCTCCATTACCTTATAGTCCTGGCATCTCATCACCCATTTTGTCTTCCGCGGGACTTGCTATAGGTGAACGAGGACGCCGCCGTGAGGTGCGATTCGAAGATAACATCATGTCGGACCCCGCATGGGATAGGCAGTCCACGTCGAGTGATTCATCCCTCGAACCACCGGTCGTACTCCCTCGACCAGGCTCGGGTAGGACGAACGGTACGTCGTCCATTCTGCGTTTCGAGTGTGACCCCTTATAATTTGCAACGCAGGGATCAGTAAATTACCGCGATTTTCGGCTCTCAGGCGTCCGGCTAGAAAGTGGTCCAACGGCCAAGCAAACCATGCACCCCCGCAGGCATGTAATAGACGGCCAAACGGGGCGCCTTTGCCGTCGTACCACTGCAGGTCTTGCTATAGAGATCACTGCGAAGAACCGACGACGACTACATGCGGCCACTTGTTTTGTTACGAGTACGTGTCGCCTTGATGATGTCCCTCCCGACCAGCGTTTCTAAACTGGATGTGCAGGTGCATTTCTACTGCGGTCATGAAAGAACCGCGTTGTCCTGTTTGTGAGGCACCGACGTTACTCTACTGTCTGTTCCGCATCGATGCGTTGGCGTAAACATGGAGTACCGGTAATTCGTCCAAAGTCCCAACTTTACTGTCATTTAAGCATCCCGATGTTGAATGTATTTACGTGGTTGATGCCAATTCATGAACTCACCTGGTCTCGTCCTGAGGATGTTGCTCGATGAGTGCTCGAGCTTTGGGAATGTTGAGGAACGGGGAATGGGACACTTGGTTGGTCAAAGTCACATCGTCAAGAAAAATCATCAGAGGGCGTGTACAAACACAAGTTAAAATAACCAAGACATTCTTTGTTCCATCTACCGACATGAGTTCTGAACTCTCAAGTCGCTGCGCTTCAGTGTGCGAATCGGAAATCAAGCCGCTTGTTCCCAACGTCCTTGGTGGTGTTCAGATAGTGTGCTTTCTCCTGTAAACGGACCGGCGTGAGCTCCGTCTCTGGTATTCTGACATTATCCAAAGACTTGCCTCGGGCGTCATGGCGTCCCAAATCTTTGCACGCTGACGGTTGCGCCAGATATAGTACGCCTTGGTGCCAGGATACAACAAAAACACGTTGACCAAACAAATGATAATTAGGATTCTGTTCCCCCGTTCGTCTGTAGTGACAAGGATGAGCATCAGCATGAGTATCAGATTATTCCGTTGCGGAAATGAGTAGATGACGTACACCTAGGCGCATCGCTCGCTACATATATCTGTGATGAGATGACGATGCTCGCTTGCACGAACCTAGAAGCTGGCGTTCAGTCCAAATGTCGGAGAAAAAAATACCCTAGACATACATGCTGTACAAGGGCGTGTTGACGGTACGACTGGCCACTGCGCCCGCATTTCTGGAGCACCATCCGGCCTGTCATAGATGGATATTAGTTCCCGCGGAGTTGTGATTCAACGCTCAAACTTACATGGATTGGAACGATGCGACTAAGACCGGGTGGTCAACCAATGTCACTGCAAGAATGGTTCGAGACATACGGATAGGAGAGAAGTCCAGTAAGCAATCCCTATCAATCAAATCAACATACTTTCGAAGAGATGATGAGAAATACGGACAAAAATGAGCCAGGAATTTGGTTTCGATGGTAAAGCGTACAGTGCTACCAGGAATGGCAACATCCATACATTCCCCATCATAGAGACGAAGGTACGTTCGCCGACGAACTCTGACACGACCACGATAAGAAGCATGCTGACGATTCCCATCGCTTCGGATGGTATAGTCAGCAAAGTGGTGTTGAATGTATTGAATCTAAAGTATGATTTAGTGACAGATCGACACGAGCATACAGCTTTTACTTGCCCAGCATGTCGAAGTAGGAGAGTGAGGTAGGTGGTGGGTGGGTTACCAGGTATTGCAGACATAACGCCGCTGCGAATGGTCTCGGCCAAGAGCCAATACACAAGATTTTCTCAAACTCACAGGATGTACACGGGCCACAAGTCATAATCGCAGAGAGCAGTCCAAAGTTCTCTGAGGGTTAGAGGCTCTCGGTTGTGCATGTCGCCCTATTGGCATTTTCTAGCATGTGACATTTACGAACACGCTAGGGATCACCTTGGTTGGGTCATCACGAAGGACCTTGTTGACTATAATAACCTCTTCACGCTCGGTGAACCATCCTTTCGGTCGGAACCACGTTTTTGTCTGCGTGGGAGACGGTGGTAGGTTGAAAAAAGAGGCAACGCCGATAGCAAGCGTTAATAACCCTCTGTGGATGTGATTATGCAAATAAATATGGTAGAGCAATTGTACCACTCACTCGATCAAGAAAAGCCACCTGTGAATTTATACGATCAACAAGGTCCAAAAAATGTAGCGCACAGGAATGACTTACTGCCACCCAGCTCCCCCGGCCACATCATTGAGATGAAAAATACCGTAGGCCATGAAGCTAGCGATGATATCGCATAAACTTATGGACATCCAGAATCCGGCCAAGCGAATGGGTAGTTCAGTTTTTGTATAGAAATCTGGAAGATGTTGTGAGTCCAGCAGAAAGTCATAATTTTTAGAATGACGGACAAGTCATGTATAAGACCAGCGCAGGTGCGAAGCTGGACAGAGCAAGATCAGTTAAATTATTGAGAATAAAATCGGTGATCCCATACCCTCCTTGAATAAGTCTGTCGTGTTCACCGTCAGGGTATTGGAAAACGAAAAAGGGACAACATCGCACCCAAGCAATGCACGACAGGCAAGGAACGACGTCCTTCCTTTAAGCCAGAATTGACTGAGAGAGACGATACCTATAGGCTGTTGAGTATCGGCCACAGACTCCGGAGGTTACTCACTCCAGAGACATATCTGCATCGGAGCCCAACGATCGGCTCCAATCTGATATTATCAATGAACGACCTATTCAAGACAAGACTAACATACACGCTTCGAAATCAGTTGGGACGGCAACTCTGCAAATAGGTAGGCGAGGCGGTTAACCGTGTTCCCCAAGTTGAAGTCTAATCCCAAAAAAGTCGACAATTCATAAAGAAACAAAGGACCAATCCGAATCACCGTCTGTAGTCAAGCGCAAATCAGTAAGAAAGCTGGCCGAATTCGCTTGGTTGATGTTGACACGGTCCAGGTTAACGGCGAAACAGCCGAGAGCGACCATGGACATTATCCTCCAGTCGACCCTGCGCAAAAGTGCCTTGACGACGGTCAGACGGTCAAGTAACGATGATACTCAAAAAGTTAAGCCCGTTCGCAAGCCACTTACCTTCTCCTCTCGGTAGGTCCACCTCGCGAAAGGATCGAAACGATGAATGTTCTCATAATCTTGCTTTGGCCAATAGAACGGTGCAAGACGAGGATCGTCAAACACGGAGCGTCTGGTCGCAATAGCGTCAGGGTCACGGTACGGACTTGTTCGCTTGCCGAAGAGCGCCTTTGCCCAACTTGAAGCAGGTTGCTCCTCTTCAAGATCCGAATTGCTTCGTTCTTCAATATCGTCCTTGAGGACAGATACCTTGTCAATATAACAATCCGACTTGGGCATGCTCAGGGGAGCAGGAGGGACTGTCTTCGCAACATCGGACAGCCTGCTGGGAGTCATTGCGAGGGTCAGATACCGAATAGCAGTTACTAACCCGATTTCGTGCTTCTTGGTTTACGTACGGTCATGGTATATGAAGCACTGGTATGAGTCTATACCGACAAATGGCAAGTTCGGAGGGACGATAACAGCGGATGGCCATTTTCGGATTAGCTCTGCGCTTCATCCGACTCGGAGCCATGGTGGGCACTGTGACCAAGTGCTTGTCTTGTAGTAAGCACGCTTTGCTATGTTGTGTGTACGAGAAGGTGTTTGACTCGGAGTTCAGCGCCGAAACTGCGCGTGCTTGCTAGAGTGATTAAAATTTGTCAATGGATAATGCGGCGGTATGACGTCCGACTCGGATCTAGTGGGGAGAACAACTGAGTCGGAATCTGCCGAAGTCATTCAAGTGAGAGTCAAGCCGCACTTCAGGCCTAGGGCCAAGGTTCAAACGTTCAGGTTCAATTCGGATTGTCACGACAACTTTTGCCGGATGGGCCAGGGACTACTAGATACATGACACTTTATCGATAAAGCGTGGTATTCTTATAAATTGATTTACAACGATCAGTGCGAATCTTCACAGGGGAAGCTTATTACGCCAGAAATGGTAGTATCGTTCTCGTCCCTCGTGCAGGGTCCATTCAATTGCCCACCCTCTTTGGATGTCGCCGTGTACGTATCTAACCGTCACTGACAATGAACACGGAGGTTAATGAGGCAAGAGGGTCACGCCACTTCACATGACTCCGCAGCAAAGATGATGCTCTGTGCTTTACTGGTACCTCATTATTAATACGGGACCAAGTTGGCCATGACATCGCAAGAGGAATCAAAGTGCCAAGGCACTTCCCAGCAGGGAAGTCCAAGTATAAAGTCACACAGCGATGTCCTCTTGAGAGGTTCGCGAGGCGATTTCCCCTTGGACCATGTCATGCATGTCAGTTATCCCAAACGCCACATTATCCGAGAACTCGTTCTACGTGGGGATCAATCTGCAAGACATCCTATATGGTGAGTGTGGCCCCGACGTTGGTGTCAAGCGGTCTTACCGGTTCGCGCTGTCAGGCATCCAACTGGCCCTGTATTTCAAGACCATGCATGCAATCCTGGCTCGCAGAAGAGAGCCTTGGAAGTCGGACGTGTTCTACGCAGTCTTCAGCAGCGTGATGCTCCCCTTGATTACGATTCGGGTAGCCAGCGATGGAGTATACGGTCAAAAAATGTGGTTAATCGATCGAAACTATCCGGGCGGGCCTGTCGCGTACGGGGAAGCACATGCGTCGGACGTATACATGGATTTTGGGGCGGCTGCGGTCGTCATTCTACAGCAAATGACGGATGCCCTCATGGTAAGACCAGGTGAATGAATGTAGGAAAGCAGAATCAACTTGCCCGCTTCGTTCCAGATATACCGATGTCGAACGGTGTGGGACAGCCTTCGTGCCATCGTCGTACCCTCGATCCTATGGTTAGCCAACCTGGGTGAGCAGCATTCCTTCACTGCGCGTGGCCCTTTGTTCATCCGTGCCAAATCAGCGTTGGGGATCCTGGTCAGCTGGGCCGCCGTTGCGCCGTGGATCAATTTTTTCAGTGACAAATCTTCTAAACTCTGGCTGGCATATAACACAGTCTCGGTCTTCCTGAACGCAACATTGACATGCATGATCTGGTATCGGCTGGTACGCCATGCGAGGACAGTGAGGGAATGCCACGGAGAAGAACAAACGTCACCATATTTCACCATAGACGCGCTCGTTTGGGAGTCGATGCTTCCGATCACGCTCACTGGCATCGCGTTCTTGATAACGCACGGGCTGCGGAGTGAGATTGGGGTTGCGTTCGGGAGCGTGTACACGCTAATGATGGTGAGCGCGTCGTGTGCAGCTCTGCCAATGTGCTGACTGGTTTGTAGTGTGTATCGCCGCAGATGTTGATCTTGCGCATGGCGGAGGGCAGGGCATGGGAGAAAGACAAGATGGGGTCTGTCGGGGACGACACGCTGGGCGGAGAGCAGTCTGATGGGAGCGGCGCGGTAGTACTACACCTCGAGCCGTGGCCGTATCATCCACAGCAGTTAGAAACGGACTCCAAGTAATCAACCGTGCGAAAGACGCCTTGACCACCGACAGTCACAATGCCCGCCTGTTCCCTATGTCCCGGTCGTTCCTTCAGGGACGACGAGGGCGTCAGAATGGTCAGTATCTCTTTCCGAGATCGCCGGTGAGGCTCACGTCGCGTCCCAGCACCGAGAATCCGTGCACTATTGCTGTACAAAGTGCAGCAAGGTGGTGGGCTCCGAACTGGCTCTTGAGCAACACACCAGAAACAAGCATCCCTTCTTTGAATGCCATTATTGTGATCGAGAGTTCTCTACGGACGATGGTCGCTTGGCCCATGAAAGGGCCAAACACCCGCCCACGTTCGAGTGCAGTCACTGTGATAAAGAATTCTCCACGGACGAGGGCCGCTTGGCCCACGAAGAGGCCAAGCACCCCCCCACGTTCGAGTGCCGCCACTGCGATCGAGAATTCTCCACAGACGATGGCCGCTTGGCCCATGAAAAGGCCAAACACCCCTCCACATTCGAGTGCCACCACTGTGATCGAGAATTCTCCACAGATGATGGCCGCTTGGCCCACGAAGAGGCCAAGCACCCCCCCACGTTCGAGTGTCGCTACTGCGACCGTGAACTCAACACAGAGCATGGTCGTAGCGCACACGAGGAGGCGAAGCATTCCGTGTTCGAGTGTCGCTATGATTGTGGCCGCACCTTTACATCTCGATCAACTCGTCAACAGCACGAGGACGCAAACCACAACTTTGACTGCAACCTCTGCGACATGAAGTTTACGGAGGTGGCAGCGCTCCGAGAGCATGATCGAATCACGCCACATTTCGAGTGCAACTATTGTCCGACAATGTTCTTTACTATGGCTATCAAGAAAGCACACGAGGTGTCCTGTGACAGCAACCCTTCCAACCATGTCACAACCCCCACATTGACGGTCTCCGTTCAGTCTGGGTCGTCCTCATCAACCGGTCCAGAAGTTGTCGAGGAAGAGTTGTCGCCTTCTGTCGTCACAGTTGAAGGGTCAAAGCCTCCCACCTCACCTTCACCTTCGTCGCAGGATGAAGGAGAATTGTTTCACTCCACAAGTTCACTTCCTTCCACAGACGCAAATGGCGAGGGGCCCACCGTCACGCAGCCTTGCGCCTGCACATATTCGCTCGAGCCTGGGACGTGCTCAAGATGTCAACCATCGGACACCAACAACCTCGTGCCAGATGATGCGGAGAGCGTCATCTCCGCTGATGAGAATCACCAGGATGATTCCAGGGATCACCGGGACGCTATTTTCCAATGTACACCTTGCTTCGAGCTCTTCGATACTGAAGAGTCATTTCGGAATCACGTCTGTGCCTTTCGCACACCCATGGTCCGACCCCATTGTCCGGTCTGCTATACTCAATTCGATGACGCGCCGTTACTCCAGGAACACCTGGAAGGTCTTGAGGCGTTCTCGTGTCAGCTCTGTCTGACTCGGTGTTGCTCGGATGAGATGCTGGAGGATCATCTGCTCAGTCATCCGACATGTGGCAAGTGCGACATGTCCTTTGCTGACAATCTTGCCCTCTGCGCGGTAAGGATTCTTCACTCTCACGGCCGCATTATCGATAAGCACTGCCATTCACTGATATTCAATTTCGTTAGCATGTAGAGTCAGATCACCCTGTCGTGGTCTGTTGGGATTGCGATGGCACGGTCGTCGAGAAGAACAGTCTCGAGTTGCATTACGCGGATTCTTCCGCCCATCCATCGTGTACAATTTGCGGTGTGGGCAAGAGAACTTCGGCAGATATGGACGAGGTTTGTGTGATCGCCAAAGCTACTTGTGGTATACACGTTTCTTACAACCTCACGCAGCATGTCAGACACGTGCACGCCACAAGTGCGGAAATGGAAGACCAGCCAGGCGCTGGCAACGTAAATGTTGGTGCCAGATATCAGCGTGGAAACTGTGCTAACGCGTTTTGTGACATCAGCCGAGTCTGGATGACGGGTCTTCTGTAGCAGAGACGCAACCCCCTG
>MU130833.1:17189-28071 GCA_015039435.1 Imleria badia
TTGGACATAAGAGCCTCACACCGCTCGTCGCTCTTTGCACACCCAGCCTCCATTTCACCTCTTGCGCTTCCCATTCTGGGGTCCCGGCGACTCCCGAGCGCGTTAGCCTTTACCTGCCGTACAAGATGGTCCCACCCGCCCTCGCAGCTCGCGCTCACCCAAAGGCCAGCAGGTTATCGGCTTCCGTTCTGTGCCAGAAAGCGCGCTTCCAGCCAATCGCTCTCACCCTCCTCCTTCTTATAGTCACAGTGTTGCATGTAAATTACTCGCAACACTCTCATCGCGCATACAGAGTGACATCTAATGAACCTTGCTTCTAGCAAAGTAATGCTGACCGAAAACAAGACTAGTCTATAATCCAAGTCCGACCATACTAGCTGATCACGCCCTACGTCCGCTTACACAGGCTGAGTCGTCCCAACCCCAATATTAGGTAGCTCCTCGATGCCCTCCAGCCCCTCGTTGGGCTCGACATCCGCGAACACGATCGCCGTCTGAATCCCGCCAGCGTCGTGGCCGGATAACGACAAGCCGAACCCAGTGTCAATCCCCTCACCATGTTTACCTTGAACATCACGCGCATACAACTCCCGAATGTTCATAATGAATCGAGGGGTTAGAGTAAACATTGGCACATATTCCACAAAGGTCAACAGCACCAGTGGCCATGTTGACGTTGGAAGCTTCTCCAAGGCAGTCAATACGTTGATGAGATTGAACACAAAGATACTATGACGGAAAGTTAAAATTAGCTCGACTGGTGATTTGTTCTGCAGTGGAGGACACGAAGACAATCGTGAATGATACAGTGACGTACGCAAGGAAGTAGAAGATGCCTTGCTTGACGAGCAAGTTCGTATACCGATTAAGTTGCCAATGCTTTGTCGCGCGGTATATCTGTAATGACTGCCGCACGAATTGGAAGATCACGAGAATGCACATCGTTGCACCATGCACCATTTGTAAAATGGTGACGACCTCTGTCCAAATGGGTGAGGTAGGTTCCACTACGCATACTGAAAGATCCAATATTTGGAAAATTGCCGCTGTGTGATGACGAACAAGGGGTAGTCATGGTAGACAGTTGATTAGCGTCCCATATCATTTTGTCAGCCAGTGTCTACCTACCCGGCATATCTTTCGGATTACTTTGGATGGCAGCAGCGAGGACGGAGGAGATAATTTCCACGGAAAACAATGCAAGGAGAGCGCGGAGGATTATCCGTGATCGATTGTACATTGCCCACACGCGAAGGATCATCACGACTGCAGCCACCATCAGTTTGCTTTCTCGGGAAGTGAACTACACAATGTCTCACAATCGGCTGCACCAAAAAAGAGACACAATGCCCAGCTATTGACGATTGCGATTATTTGACCTTTGAAGAATCCCTGATTAGAATAGGCAGGTGAGTTTTGGGATGAATATACTCACAACTGTTTTATAGTTGTGATTGTGTTGTGAGATGCCGACAATGAGGGTAGGACGAATACATACGTCTATGGGTGCGTACTTCACTACGTTCCTATTCATCAGGATCTGGGGGAGACATACCTTGGCGGGGCCAGGTAGGAGGCTACTTCCCTCTTAGGGACGGGGTCACAGTTTGTAAACTTCACGGGAAAGTGTGGAACATACCGAGGGCAGAAATTCTGATGAAACCATCTCGAGTTAGCATAAGTATATGTCTCGAAGGAACCAGACTCACACGAGACCGTAAAGGCCAGCATATCGAACCTGTAACAATGTTTAGCTGTAGGTTGTGACAACGCGCTGGGAGTTTCGATACACACAAGAAAGAACAGTGTAGATACCCAAGTCCATGGTTTGCTCTGTGGTCTTATTAAGAACACGTCTCCTTGACAAAGTGGTGTAGGCTGACCCAGATATAATCTATCTACACGGCTTATCAGTGAGGAAAACCCTGTGCGGGATTATGTGACATCATACCTCATTCGAGAATGTAAGGACTGACAATGTAGAAGTTGGCATATGGTCTCGGAACAGAACCTATATATAGCTCACCATAATCATAACCGACGGCGGCAATGATAGCAACTTGCGAAAAGGTTGTGATATTAACATCGCACGAGAGAAGATGAGCATACGGGACACATAGTCATTCTGCTGAAGGTTGGTCAGCGCGGACTGCAGCGCAGAAGACATGATCTCGATGGTGTGTGCTAGTAAGAAACAATCGCAAGAGTGGGGGATAGGAAGAAGATCCTCTTCGAAAGAAAGCAACTTATCCCTTGGGGCTACCACACGTACAGCTCCATAATCATTATGGGCGCATCGCCGAAATGATTAGATGAGTGCCTCGCCGTTATGCCCTGACCGTACTTATGCATTGGTTGATATCATGACTCGGAGTTTGTCTGTCGCCGCATCAATTCATTTGCAATTAGTAAGTTTGCAGCACTCGATGCCCGCTGTTAGGCGACTCCAGCTAGTGCCACAACCTTCAATCTCAAATACTACATCAGGAGGCCGGGCAATGGCACCTTCAGAAATGCGGGATTCGAACCTTCAAAGAAGTGAAAGTCGGGCTGAGGTCGTGGTTGTGGAGATTGGGGGCGATTCCAGGTCGGTGGTTAGTGGCGAGTTCGATGCAAAAGCAGTTTCAGGGGGAATTGGGCAGCGGCAATGGGTGATCAATGCAGTGAAATCTTCTTATCAAGGGCACTGCCGGATTATTAGATGGACGTGAGAACAAGTGCAACGTACAGGTATACAGACCAAAGTAAAGATTGCATGTCGAGAGTCGAGACACCAGCGAATTTCTGGGAGGGCAACAACAAGGATCTGCAAGCTATCAACATCATTCTTTCTCAAGACATGGATGCTTTTACCTACGGCGAGTCCTTTGTTCAATTGTTCCATTTCTGGGGCGTCTTCGGATGTAGGAGAGGCTACTTGAATGCCCTCATGAAATGGTAACTTGGTCATCGTTAGCCTAATGGTTCACTGCGGTTCGACATGCCAAACACCTCCTGGACCGCGTTGACCCATTCTGTCTCTCAACCTTCTTCAGGCGGTTTATGTTCCATCAGTTTCATGTTAGTCCTGATATAAGTTATGGTATACCATCGCGACAGTCGCTCTTCGTGTTGTGTCGCCTAGCTTTCAGGTTCTCGATCTTTGTTGCTAGTTTGGAATACGCCCGGTCAAGGTAGCACTTTAATGGAAATAGACGGATGAAACATTGAATAGGTTCTACTGGCATTTTGTGTGTCCCCCGTTGAACATTCACCGACATCAAGGTAGGCGTGAGTCTCAAGTAAACTAGCCTGAGACGGGCATCAAGGACTCCAGCCACTGGCATTGCCCAGGACCCCTAGTACCACGCAGATACATTTTGCACTGACTCAGGCTTCAGCGCTTCAGCACTGAAAGCTTCGCTCGTTCTGTCCAAATGCATAGCAGACATCACCACGTTGATAAGACGTTGAACCACTCGCAAACGCTACATCATGCGATCACCCATGAATTGTTTGCCGCTCTGTGTCCGGATCCAGCGAACCTGGACCTTTCAACTCTGAATACGCTCGTGTTGGTGGCGAGAAGACTACTGCTGAAGTAGGTAAACCTTCGTGTGGAAGGGCTATCATGGTAGAAAGTATTGAGCACCACCCATACCCGCCTACTCCGGCTGAGTCACCCTGACATCCATCGGTATCTCCTCGACGTCCTCGTCCTGTCCAGCATCTGCAAATACGATGGCCGTCCCGGAGCGACCGGATACCGACAAGCCGAACCCGGTGTCGATTCCGCCCCCACTAGCATGTCCAACCTGAACGTCGCGCGCGTACAACTCCCGCATGCTGAGGATAAATCGAGGGGTTAGAGTGTACATGGGAACTAGTTCCACAATGAGCAATAGTATCAGTTGCCATCCTGCTGATGGGAGCTTTTCTAATGCAGACAATACATTGATGATGGTAAACAGAAAGACGCTGTAACAGGATGTTAACGTTAGCTCAGTTTGTGATTGATCAGAGTTAGGCCGCCGAGAATACGGGATGGGATGAAAGGGAACATACGCAATGAAGTACAGGATACCTTGCTTCACCAGCAGGCTCATGTACCGATTGAGTTGCCACTGCTTTGTCGCACGGTACATTTGAAGCGACTGCCTCACGAATTGGAAGATCGCAAGCGTGCACATAACTCCACCATGCGTGATTTGCAAAATGGTAGTCACTTTTATCCAAATGGGTGCGGTGGTTTCCAGGTAACAAAATGAAATATCTAGTATTTGGATGGTGACCGCTGTGTGATGACCAACATATGGGTGGATAGCTGGTTAGGGCAGCGTACCATTTATTCAACTGGCATCCACATACCGGGGAGGTTCTTCGGGTTGCTATCGATGGCAATAGTGATGATACTGAATATGATCTCCAGAGAAAACAAAAAAAGGAGAGGGCCAAATATCGGCCTTGAGCGATTATACATCGCCCACACGCGGAGCATCATCACAACTGCAGTCACCATCAGAATTTACGTTTTCTGAAACTGAGCTAGACATTAACTCACAATCTGCTGCACCGAGAAAGAAAAGAAAAGTCCATCCATTGATGATATAAATCATTTGACCTTGTACGGGACGGTGAATGGAATAGAGAGGAAAAGCTTCAAAGGAGCGTGCTCACAACTGCCAAGTAGATGTCAGCTGTGTTGGAAAGCCAACAATGAAAGAAGGATGAATACGTACGTCTATCGGTACACACTTTAGTACGCTCGTTAGTCATCGTCATTGGAGGAAACAAAAACCTTTGCAACAGTTACGAAGCTACTTCCCACTTGGATTTGGGTCACAGTGTGGTCAACGTCACATTTAAGTGTCAAACATACCAAGAGAAGATGTTCTGATGAACCACTTGGAGTTAGGATTTAGAATATATCTTACGACCACTGACTCACATGAGATTGTAAAGACCAACATAACGAACCTATAACAATGCTTAGCTTGACCCGGGTCGTGGTAATGCACTGGGAAGTCTGAAACACACAAGAATGAACAGTGTTGATACCCAGGTCCAAGGTTTTGTCTGTAGTCTTATTAGGAACATGTCAGTTGTACATTGAATGGTTGTCTGCTGACCCAGATGTATTCCATCTAAATGGATTATCAGCAATGTCAGCCTTGTATAAATGCTGGGGAGTATGTGGCACGATACCTCATTCGAAAATGTAAGGACTAACAATGTGGCAGTTAGTGGATCGCATTGGAACAAAACATATAACTCACCGTAATCATATCCGACGGCGGTTACGATAGCCACTGCCGCATCAGTAAGTTTGTGAGTTGACCTCCCACGGGTAAAGAATTAACATACGAGACACGTAGTCATTTTGCTGAAGGTTAGTCAGGACTGACTGTACCGCAGCCGACATGGTCTTGATGGATGTGTGCTAAGAGACGATGACGGGTTTAGCAGACAGGAACAAAAGGGCTTACTTTTCCAATTGCAGACTGACCTGTTTATAACTGAGTCGGACTTATTTTGTGGAGTCGCTTAGCAATGGAACCCTAACTATTGTGGGCGCTGATGCGATACACGCGTGTTATAACGTCAAGCCCCAGGCGAGGGATGTTATGAACCAGGGTGCTCCGAATGTTCAGCCCTTGGTGCTTCCCTTAGAGCGCATAGGTTCATGCGGAAATTTGACGGTTCCTGGCCCCTCAACACCCCACAATTGAACGTAAAATCATCTGACAAGTTGCCTGATGGACCGATAAGCGACTTATCCCCAAGTTAGGACCAGGTGTGTTTTGGTCGGCGGAACATACGGGAAGCCGGGGAAGCTCTGATTTTCAAACCGGTGGCTGACATCCCACCCAAGTCTTCACACCTGTTTGACAATGTTTGTGGCACTTGGAAACATTTCGCTGCCCACTGTCTGGTGTTCGCTACATACAGTAATTGTTCTTTGAGAAGATCCGCAGATCGCAGGACTTGTATGGAGGTGCACTGCAACCACTGCAATGGCCATGTTTGATGCTTACGGCTGTTCGATCAGATTGGTTGCAGATCCATCATCCATGTCGCCAAGGTACCTTCTGGCCCTCCAACAAACGCGTCCAACGCCAACGTCTGGTTGTAAACGGGGCTGAGACCAAAGGTCACTACCTCAAAATAATACAGTATTCTTCGTAGTCTTGAAGAGGGTGTTAGGATGGTCTGAGGGGGCTAGGATGGTCTTGCGCTTGAGTAACAAGTTCCGTGCGTCGTTTCTATTTATTTTTTATGTGGTTCGGTTGGGGGCTCGATAGATATTGCCCTGGCAGGAATTGAACCAGGCGCTGTCGGCGTGCACTTCAAATCATCCATCCCAGACTTGCGCTGGTAAAAGGAAGTCACCTCCGTGCATGCAGGTCATGCATCGGGAGGTCATAAGCGCTGGGCCAGTGCCAGCACGCTAAGCGTCGCGTACCATTTTGAGAGTCGCTTATGGGCATTTTGGCCAATCAGAGAGCCGGAGAGACTCACAAAACTGTCGTGGAACGAGTACGTTATTTTTGAGGTCTCCAGATGTGGTTCGATGTGGATACGTCATACGAAACTTTCAAGCCCGTTTTGGGTGGACTTAGCCCAGGGTGAAGTCGACGAGATTTCTGTCCATTACTTCTTTCCTCCTCATTATATTCGTTCATCCATGTTTCATGCCTCTGCTTCATTTCCCTGGCGTCGTCCTGATGCCATGGTAGTTGTACACGTAGCCCAAACCGGTGTGCTTGAACTCTATCGTGCATGTTCTATCGCGTGCTAATATTCATGAGCTGAACTCAACGTAACAAGCCTATACCCTCCCTGGGCTAGGACCTCGGCATGCTCGATTACCCAGCCTGCAGTCTTGAGATATCGCAAGCGATTCCTAATGATCGCGAGAGCTCAGGGGATGGGCGTTCTGTACACGAGGCGTTTGCCCTCATCGACGACTCGAGCCTGAGATTCGACCACTCTCTTGCACTCCAGCAGCTTTGAACTCTGGTATAAACCGACCTGAGGTCCCTTGAGCGATCCAGGATCTGTCTACATGTTTAAGAGACCCATATCAATTACGAACGTTCGAGAAAATGCAGTTGTGGCCGCCACACCATCCCTCGCTCGGAATTGTTTGCCGCCCACGGCCCTCTGGAAGGATCCACTGAGATCCTTATTCATTACTGTTCTGCTTACATGAAACAATGAATTTACAATCTTTCTACTCTACTGCACTTGCGCGTGACACGAAACCAGTAAACTGCCCATACATGCCCATCTACACTTCCCAAGTCGTCCCAACCTCCTCGATGTCCTCCGATATCCCGCTCTGCTCAACATCCGCGAACACGATCAGTGTCTCGCCAGTGTTGCGGTCGGATAACGAAAAGCCAAACCCGGTGTCGATCCCCTCACCACGTCTACCCTCGACATCACGCGCGTACAACTCGCGTATGCTCAGGATGAATCGAGGGGTTAAAGCGAATATGGGAACATAATTCAGGATGAGCGACAGTATCAGCTGCCATCCTTCCGCTGGAAACCTTCCCAAGGCAGACAACATGTTCAAGAGGTTAAACAGAAAGATGCTGTGACGGAAATGTACTGTCAACTAGGCTGATAATTGGCGTGCTTACGAACATGGATGGCAGAAGAGGATATGGAGAGGGGAATAGCATGAGGACGTACGCAAAAAAGTAGAGTATGCCCTGCTTGACGAGCAAGCTCATGTACCGATTGAGTTGCCATTGCTTTGTCACGCGGTACATTTGAAGTGACTGCCTCACGAATTGGAAGATCGCGAGGATGCACATCGCTGCACCATGTGTGATTTGCAAAATGGCAGCCTCATTCGCCCAAACGGGGGTAGACAGCACCAGGCAAAATGAAACACCCGGTATTTGGACGGGAGACACTGCGACGATCAACAAGGAGGGTCATAGTAGGCAGTTGATTAATGCAGCATGGCATCTAGTCAGCTGGCACCTACGTACCAGACAGTTTCTTCGGATTACTGTTGATGGCGGCATTAACGATGGAAGGAATGATTCCCAGAGAAAGTAATATAAGGAGAATTCCGAGGATTATCCTCGATCGATTATACATTGCCCACACGCGGAGGATCATTACGACTGCAGTCACCATCAGAGTCTTCTTTTTCCCGAAATGAGCCACTCAACAACTCACAATCAGCCGCACCAAGAAAGAGATCGAATGCCCATGAATCGATCGTATAGATTATTTCACCTTGAAAGTACCCTTGAATATAATAGACAGGGAAAGCTGCGATGTGTCCTCACAACTGTTTAACAGATGTCTGATGTGTCAAGAAGCCACAACGAGAAGGGTAGGACGAGTACGTACGTCTATGGGGACACAATTCAGTACGCTCGTTACTCGTATACGTCGGTGAAAAAGATACCTTTGGAGGGCCAGGTAAGAAGCTACTTCCCACTTGGGATGGGGTCACAATTCGTTCAAATTCAAATTTTAAATAAACATACGGAGTGAACAAGTTCTGATCAACCAGTCTGAGTTAGCATTCAGTATGTCTTTGCAATAACCACAGATTTACATGAGATTTAAAAGACCAAGATATCGAACCTATAACAATGGTCAGTTTACTGCAGGCCGTGACAATGCATTGGAGAGTTCGATACAGACAAGAACAAATAGTGTTGACACCCATGTCCAGCGTTTGCTCTGTGATGTTGTTAGAAACATGTCACCACGCCAAATGCCGGGCGCCTGCTGACCCAGATGTATTCTATCTATGCGGACTATGAGCGAACAAATCATCGTGTATAATGGTGGGGACTATACCTCATTCGGAAACGTAAGGACTGTAGAAGTTGGTAGTGCTTGGTGCGAGCACATCGCGCAGGAACGAACCTATAACTCACCGTAATCATATCCGACAGCAGTAAGGACAGCAACTATGATAAATTTGTGATATCGATCTCCCACAAGCAAGGACGAACATACGAGTCGTGTAGTTACTTTGCTGAAGGCTAGTCAGCGCGGACTGTAGCGCAGAAGACATAGTCTTGATGGATGTGCGCTCAGAGACAATGCCACTTGTCAAGAGAGCAGACTGGTATCGAGAGGGAAACTTGTTTTGAGGTGTTGTCAGAGATGGAATAGGTCTATCCCACACATTTATAGTGCATTGCGGCATAGAAACATTGCCTAGTGTAGCCTGCTTCGCGTGTACCTTTTTGATGGAGGAAACTGCCGCTGGCACGACATTGCAATTCTGCCAGACTGCATGGCCATTTGTCCAATGGGTGTCAATGCTATGACGCTGAAACATACCCACGGACATAACCGGGGCGCACAGCCATCGATCATCGATCGGATAATGGGCGGCGGTATTGAAAGAATCAAAACGCAGCGGCCGAACGTTCCACTTTATGTGCGCCCACATCACATCAGCGCTCTTCCTCGTTGGGTTAGTCGGTCGAGTCTCCGCGATGGTGTGGATTGATCTTAGACAATGGAAAGAGATACTGACGAGTCACTCGACATGCCCAACAACTTGATGGTCGGCGACCAGGTTTAGTTACTAAGGACTCGTGGATTTCGCGGGCACTGGCAGTGACCCATGATTCGGAACGCGTACAAATCCAACAGGGCACAGCCAACCCATTCTCACTGTCAACGATGTTGCGCTGACGCGGCACTTCCGTTCATCCCACTTCCCCAAACAGTCCATGGCCAAGGTCCGCCGCGGCGCCGTGTGGGCTCCGCCACAGGACGGCTGTAACGAGGACTGCGAGGAATATGGCCAGAATCTCTCTCTCTTTTCTCCCACTGTCCTCTTGGCCTTGACTTTTGTTCTTTGAGAAGATCCACAGATCGCAGGATGTCAGTCGGAAATTTATTTTGGCCATGGTAATGCCGGCGTCTTACGTTTAATGGGTCAAGAACATCAGCACGACGTGACCTAGACACGTGATCGCAGGACGCTCCTCTCGCGCGAGGAGCTCCTCTCATACTCTTGTCTCTCTGCTCGTTTTTTGTCGTCTCTCGGGCGCCAAACTTTCGCGCTACCCAAGTTTGACTTATCAAACCATCGTCTATGACTCGTACAAGAAATGAATCAGGCACAATGTCGGGAGTCACCAATCCCGGAATTACTGGGGAATCTTCTGGAACTGCATCTGCCCAATCCGCCGCCGAGAATGCTGACGACGGATCGATGTGCATCAGACCAGCATTCGAAGAAGAATGCTTGGCAGCCGTTGAAGATTTTAGGAGAGGACGAGTTAACAGAATCACTGCAACCACGCAAATTGCCATTGCCATCTCCAATGACTGTATGTTGTTGGTCGAAGATGAGTCAAGCACATATCGGAGATACTTCGAAATCCTGGACAGCTATGAGAATGAGTTGCGCACAGCGGGCTCAGAAACTCAAAGAGATCGAGCTGGAGATCACAGTTCTGCGACAGAAGATTATGTTCGCGAGCAAACTTCAAAACATGTCGAGAGGTCGACAAGACAAAAGTCACGCTCGAAACTTCTGGATCGCTTAAACTTGCCCAAGCTAAAGCCAAGGGAAAGCACAGAGACAATAATCCCATCAGATAGGCAGAGCAGCAAATCCGCATTACCGAGGATGCAGGAGACTCATCTGAAGAGTCATCCTCCTCTTCTGAATCGTCTAACGACTCTGCCACCTCTTCTGAGTCGTCTAATGACTCCGCCTCCTCTTCTGAGTTGTCTGACAGATCATCCATCACCACGCACCACAAGAAGCGAGTCAAACTTGACTTCCGACTACTTGACCGTGCCGCGCGGACGACAAAAGTGCAAATATTCCCCAGACAACTCAGTTGAACGAACAAGCTACTCAACAACTGGTCGAAGGATTTCAAGGAGGTTATCC